>CM052706.1:2145168-2320376 GCA_028551405.1 Uromys caudimaculatus | reverse complement strand
ACCCCAGCTCTTGCCCTGCACCTCTGAAAGTGGAGGAAAACACTACCAGCTCTCCACCTAGCACCCTGCAACTTGAAGAGCATGTCCCAGGTGGAGGGGAGGACGTGCTTCAGACAGATGACAACATGGAGATATGCACTCCTGATAGAACTTCCCCTGCCAAGGGAGAGGGCGTGTCCCCTTTAGCAAACCACAGGCTGGACGGCCCAGAGGTGAGCATCATTCCGGAGCAGGATGAGCAGCATATGGCACATCCCAGAGCAGGCGGGAAACAAGAAAGCAGCATGTCTGAAAGCAAGACCTTGGGTGAAAGTGGGGTTAAACAGGACAGCTCTACCAGATTGACCAGTCCTGTAGAAATTTCTGGAAAGAAGGAGGGGGCTGAGAAGAGCCAGATGAACCTCACAGATAAGTGGAAGCCATTGCAAGGTGTAGGGAATTTGGCAGTGTCTGCTGCAACCACATCCAGTGCTCTGGATGTGAAGGCATTATCTACTGTGCCTGAAGTGAAACCACAAGGCTTGAGGATAGAAATCAAAAGCAAAAATAAGGTTAGGCCTGGGTCTCTCTTTGATGAAGTAAGAAAGACGGCACGCCTAAATCGGAGGCCACGGAATCAAGAGAGTTCCAGTGATGAGCAGACACCTAGCCGGGACGGCAATAGCCAGTCCCGGAGTCCACACAGATCTCGAAGTAAATCTGAAACCAAATCTCGACACAGAACAAGGTCTGTCTCGTACAGTCACTCACGAAGTCGATCTAGAAGTTCCACCTCATCTTACCGGTAAGAAATACTCCCTTTCCTCTTCTACCCCCAAGGAGAGTCTGCTTTCAATTTGCTCAGAAAAACATCAGCATTAAAAGTGTGATCACTGTTTCCAAATATCTGACGAGGGAATAAGAAACGTTGTTCGTTCCATATGACCAGAACGACTGATGGAGGACATAGATAGGGAGTGGGCATTTCAGGACAAGAAATCGACTCAGCTGAAAAGACCTGTAGTTTTATCACTTGGACAATGAAAGCTCTCTTGCTATGATTGGTGGCGAGGTCTCCATATTCAAAGGTGTGAAGTAGCTGGCCTTGTGCAGGTTTCCATGCCTTTGCATAGAATCCTTTGAGCAGACTCTGTAGGGCTTAGAGATCATTGATCTTTCTGATCTTTTACACATGTAAAAGGTACATGCCATGCCATGAGGCACAGTTGCTGTTCAAGGCACACATCAAGTCGAGCTTTGTGATCATGTTGAAATTTTCCCTGCTTTTGCTCCCCTCCTGCCCCGTTTATCCCAACAGTGTGGGAAGGGCACATAGTGTATGCTTTCTTACTCATTCTGTTGTAGATCAAGAAGCTACTCTAGAAGCCGGAGCAGGGGCTGGTATAGCAGAGGCCGAACCCGCAGCCGGAGCAGTTCCTATGGGAGTTTCCATAGCCACAGGTGAGCTTGTGGTCTCACCCTGCTGAGTGGTGTCCAGTCACTCGCAGTGGACCACTTCTGGGACACAGCAGGACAGCTGTTAGTCTGTCCTTGTCAAATACCACCCTGAACTGTTTCTCATCAGCTCTCCAAGAGCTCTGGAACTCTGCCTGGCTGTTCCTTGATGAGATCTTAGCAGAGTAAGGCAAAGAAGCAGTGGAATTAAGAGGCCATGACACTCGTACCTGCTCCATGCATAGATGTCACTGAGGTCACAAGTACAGTCACCTCTTCTTGACCTACTCAGGGGTTACAACGAGCTATAGCAAGGAAACCAAGAGGAAAGTGAGGGCTGGGGGACAAGGTTTTATATTTCCCTGCTACTGCTCTCTTCGGCCTTATGATACTTTGTGCTGTAACCCCTCACGTACGTGGGCCTTCTCCCTTCCCACCCCGCTGAGACTCTCCTCTGAGAACTGCCTAAAGCTTAACCTTCTAATGGAATACAAAGGTTTTAAAAAGAAATTCCAGTACACTTGAGATAAACATAAAATAGTTTTGGCATTTCACTGTATTTTCACTTTGATGAGCAAAATGTCTAGATTTTACTGAGGCCTGTGCCCTAAATGCACAAGGTGGTGATAGCCCTCTGTGGTCCATACTAGGACGTCCAGCAGGAGCCGGTCCAGGAGCAGCTCCTATGACCCCCACAGCCGCTCCAGGTAAGTGCTGCTGGGAGGCCCCAGTGTAGGGGTAGGGGTTGGCTTGTGCTGCTGGGGTTGATCCCAGGGCCTGGGGCATAAAACACAGCATATCTACTGCCGTGGAGCTTATTCCTTAGCCTCAGTGTTGCATTTCTAATTAAATGACTTGGATATGGATATGTTTATCTTCTAAAATCACACTTTAAAATAAGATCTTATAATTTTTATCTGTTGACCCATTGTGCTCCAGTCAGAAATAACAGTATCCAATTGTAATGGCAGGTGCTTGTGAATATAATTGCCCAATAAAATGGAGATTCAATCACACTAACTACATGGTAATTTTTGATATTTTTCAATACAGAAAAGAAATTAACATTTTTCTCTTTAACATGGTAAGTCCAATTGGGTGCAATTGCTGGATGTCCCTAGAACTTCTTATGCAACTGTCCTCACACTTCCGTAGAGTACCCGCGTAAGCCAGCATCCTCTGATGGCCCTAAAAAGGAGCCTTTCTGTATTTGAATGGAACACTGTGTGTCATTGCTATTTAAGCAGATCCTACACCTACGATAGCTACTACAGCAGGAGTCGCAGCCGCAGCCGCAGCCAGAGGAGTGACAGTTACCATCGGGGTAGAAGTTACAACAGGCGGTCCAGGTGGGTCCCTGGGTTAAAGCACTGGAAGTGACTGGGCACTTGGTGTGAGTGGAACACCTCCTTTGGAGTTTCATTGGCCTACTGACATGGCTTTGGTACTGAGAGTTGGCAGGTGACAGTTGTTGGTTATTGTTTTATAGTTGACACTAAAATGGGTTCTATTTACGTAGCTTTGAGTAAACATTTCTTTTGGAAGGAGAGGAGTAAGACCAAATCATGGCTCACATCTGGAAGTCAGGCTGATTTAGTTTTACTAAATTGTGATTATTTGTCTCAGCAGCAGGGTTGAGTCTTGTCATTTATTTAATACGACGCAACCTTATCATGACTCTTGTATTGTCCCTTGCTGATGGCTGCTGTCACCCTTCCTTATCCATTGCAAGCCCAGAAAACTTCACACAGACAGTGCACATTGATTGAACTGTTTCAGGGGCTGCCAGCTGGGCGTGCCAATACATGAACCCCTCCATTTGCTAGCTCCAGCTTCAGCTCTTTCTGACTTCTGTCCTCTAATGTTCTAGAGCTTTCCTTCTGCCCAGAAACCCAAATGCTGTCTCCATCACTTGTCTTTGTGTCTTGAAGTGATCACTCAACTCCCACTCCCAGCTCCCACTTATCTTATTCTCCACTGCAGCCCACTGCCCTGGGAACACCCCACCTCCATCCCACTAACTCTGAAGTGCACTCCTTTCTGAAGAACTCTTGCACCCTGGGGGTCTTCAGTGAACGAACTTGCCTGTCCACTGCCTTGAGGCATCCTTGAGCCCTTGTACTTGGTCTTCTTGTTGTGGTGGGACGATGCTTACCATAACAAGTTGACTAGCTCTCAGAAAAGATTTTTAAATGAGCTGAATGACCACCATAACCCAGCCCACACGCACTTTAGTGAGACTGCACCTTTAACCCCTTCCTGCTTCAGTCTAGTCTAGCATTGACATTTACTAAGTATAGTAGAAAAATAGTTTGATCATTTTTATGAATGGATTTCAAGTAAATTTCCCACTCTTGTGAGATTTCTTTATTGTTGTCTTAACCTTGATTTTACTACCATTTGCCATTTAAAACATCCTTGAAAAACCCATAGTGTTACTTACCATAGTTAGAACCAAAAATGGGAGTTGACGGCTTTTTTGTTTTGTTCT
The DNA here is from genome assembly GCA_028551405.1 of Uromys caudimaculatus. Lineage (NCBI taxonomy): Eukaryota > Metazoa > Chordata > Mammalia > Rodentia > Muridae > Uromys > Uromys caudimaculatus. The sequence continues at coordinate 2,316,451 of CM052706.1, read as the reverse complement.
ATACAGGAGCGGTAGATCCTATGGCTCAGACAGTGAAAGTGACAGAAGTTACTCTCATCACCGGAGCCCCAGTGAGAGCAGTAGATACAGCTGAGGTGTCTCTGTACAGATTGTGTCTTAACTGTAAATACCTGCTAACTTAAAGCTTGAGAAACTGGACGGCAGTCTGTTGTGTTTTAGTATTAGACCTCAATCCAATAGTGGATATTTCTTGTCACTTATTTACATGCGCAGAAGAATTTAAAGTGCAGATGTCCCTAGAAATATTTTTATGCCCCATTTTACAGTAGGCAACTATGGAATTTTCATTTTCTTGAATCAAGAAATGGTAAATTTGGTGTAAGTATAATTTGCAGTGTTACTGTAGATAGGGTTTTCTGTAGATCACATTGTCTGTAGAGTTCGGGTTTCTTTTTGTTTCAGGTTTTAGCATTTATGCTGCCAAACTGAATTGTGGAGAGCTGTCACAAGACACATGTTCCCCATGTCCCCATGCTAGTTGTCTTCTTGGTGCGTGCTGTCAGATCAGGCTATCCACATCCATATTGACAATGGCCAGGTGTGCAGGGTGGTAGCTCATGCCGCCATGTCTGCAGCAGTCCGTTCCAGCTGTGGACACCCACACTGTCTAAGGGCTCTGTCTTTTCACAGTGAATGCCAGAAGCTCAGATAATGACTGTTGCTGCCCCAGCTCCTGCTTTGGTGCTTGGTGCCTTTGGTTCCTCATCTATACCTTACGGCATATCATCATATACTGCATTTCCTGATGCCAGGAAATGAATTCTTTTTTTTTTTTATTTATTTTTTTAAATTCACTGGCACCAAAAATTATTTCTTCTGAGCTGGGTTCACGATGAGTGTAGGGGCTTCTTCCAAACACAGATATGTGGTGGAAGTCCCTTGGAACAGAACCTGTAAGGCTGGTCATCCTGTTCTGCACATGTGTGCTAAAGAGCCAGCTGAAGAATGGCCTTGAGAAGCCCTCCACAGTCTTTAAGTACTACACCCTAGAGGCGCTTGGCCAGGACTGACTATTCTGTTCCCTGTTTGTGTTGTCTCCATGAAGCCCTGCCTGGAGGACACCTCGGACAGAACGTGGGGACGGAGGAGTCACAGGCCCTGCTGCACAGATAGGTGCTCTTACAGCTCGGCTGTGCCTGCCTCCTCCAGGAAGAGTCTTAACCTGTAAAAACTAGTGTGGGCTTGTTTCTTTGGTTGGTTTTACTCTTTAGTTTGCATTCTTTCCCCAAGTGTACTTAATCACCTTAGTGCCGGTTAATCCAGTTCACAGAATCCCTGTCAGGTGTGTGGTGTAGAAGTGGATACCATCCTATCCCACCCAGGCCTTGCTGGTGTATTTGGGAAGAGAAAAAGCCTTGGGCTGGAGGACCTTACTAAAGCCCTGGCCAGATGGAGGGGAGGTACTGGGGGTATGACAGCAGTCTTCCAGGGCCGTGTGGCTCAGTGACAGATAGCATGTGCGTAGCGTGTAAGTAGCTCTAGGCTCAGAGATCTCCCACCAAATAAATAATGCCGTCACTCTATGATGTATGTAAACAGCATTTTGGTGGCCAGCCAGCTGTTGTTCACCATGTTTATAAATTAGTGAATTAGAAGGATACCATCAGAACTCAGTGTGTGGCAGGTTAAACACGTGGTTTATAGTCAGTGGTTCCTTTTTTTTTTTCTTTCCTTCTTTAAAGTTGCCTACAAAGAAGGATGTTTGAATCTAGTATTCAGTGGGAAGGATGCATTCAGAGCCCAAACAAACTGGCAAATGGAATTAGTAAGAAAAAGTCACTATTGGGCCACGTATTCTTCGGTTGCTGTGTAACAAGCTATCCAAATTTCTCAGCCTACGAGCGCCCATGCATCATTGACCATCAGGCCTGGTAGGGCTGACTTGTGTGCTCAGGCTCTCAAGGCTGTGGCTGAGGGCCAGGAGGGTGCGTTCCTCATGAAGACTCTGGGAAGAGTGACTTCCTTGAAGCTGGGGCCTCTCTAGACCTTGGAGGGTGCCCACACCCCCTGCTGTAGGCCTTGCTATCTTCAGCCAACAGGGACCCTTTGAATCTTTGTCTTTCTTCAAAACCTCTGCCCTCCTCCTGCTTTAAGGGTCCATGTAACTAGATCAAACCCCAGAGAGAGATCTCTACTTGAAGTCCTGTGGCCAGAGGAGTTACGGACATTGGCTGGCAGGTTCTGGGGATTGTCACAGGGAGAGGGAAGGGAATCTACCCGCCACCTCCTGCCACCATGGACAGGGCTTAACCTGTACAGACAGGCGCTCATGTTCAGTAGTGTCAACCTGGCTGTTTATACTCATGTGAACTACAGAAATGGATTTTCTTCCTAACCAGAATCATTCTTGTATTTTGAAGTTATTTTTTTAATAAAATTGAATTATGTTGTGTAATGTGCTTAATAGCAAATGGTTTATTGGATGATTTTGTAACATCCTGTTTACTGCAAGTGGCATAGTAGATACTGTTCAAAAATGTAGGAAATACTTTTGTACATACTAGCAGTGTCTAATTTGTATATACTTCTATTAAATTTCTCTACAACTTGAAAAGGATCTTACAGAAATGAAAATACATGCTAAGTTTGAGTCTGCCTGCTTGGTCTTTCTTTGCTCAGACTGCAGTCAGTTTCTGATACAGCCAAGTGAGACTTGTCCATTGGCAGGTTACTGGGGTGCAGGAGTGACCTGGGAGAGCCTGGCAGAAACACACCCTCTGGTGGGATGCAACTCCAGGTCTCCTGCTGCTGTCCTCAGCTGCGGGAAGAGTATGCAGTTCCTCTAATGCGCTGCCTAGAAACAAGTCATCTGACTGCAGCACCCATCGTCACTCACCTCCTAAGACAGAGCATATGACATTTGAACGTACAGGTGAGGATCTGCCGGGCAAGTACAGTGAACCTTGGAACCTGCCACCTTGTTTGCGTATAACCACATTTTCTAAATAGTGTTTCCCCAAGTTGGGAAACTGAAAGCTGTCAAATGTGGATGCTTTAATATTTAAAGAAAATGCCAGGTGTGGAGTGCACACCTTGAACCCCAGCACTCAGAAGCAGTGCCTCTCTTGAGTTCAAGACCAGACAGGGCTGCATCGTAAGACTCTTTTAAAAAGTGAAAATTAAAAAGACAATTAGCTGGTTTTGGCCTCACAAGCCTGTATCCAGCACTTGAAAGATGGTGACAGATCCACTAAAGGTCAGCCTGGGCCACATGAGACCTTGTTCCCACACTGTCAAGAGAGAGGATACCAGGGAAGTCTGTGGTGAACTTTATTTGCACCTAATAAAAGCCTACTTGGTGAGCTGGACAGTACTGGGGGTATCATCTCACTTCTTTAATTAGCCAGAGAAAGGCATGGGCCCACAGCCCTGTGAGGGATGTGGGGCCTGGATGGGCCTCAGTGGATAAGAGCACTGTTCTTCCAGAGGATCCAGATTTAGTTCCAAAAATCTGCATGGCAGCTCACAATCATAACTCCAGTTCCAGAGGGTTCAACTCCTGGCCTCTGCTCCCCAAGCACACAAGTGAGGCACAGACATAGATGCAGGCCATAAATCTTTAAAAGGACAGACAGGTCAGAATGTTTAGCTGAGATGAATTACTGGTTGCTGTAGTCTTCTCAGGTACCTCAAGGTGAGGGAGAGCTCAACAGTCTGGAATCAGTACACCAAAGCACAGGCTACGTTCTTCTGAGACCTGGGCCTCTTGCCGTAGCTGCTTCCTCCCTGTGGCCTAGAGAGCAGCCCAGTGTTATTGCAGTCTTCCTCAATACCAAACCTCACAAGCACTAAGACCCAACTCTACAGCCTGAGGCTGAGGAACTTGGAGATACCAAGGCAGAAAGTGGGTTCTGAAAGGACCAGAACTGTGCCTATGTCCACTGAGCCCTAACCCTTGATCCCTGCTGCCCACATGCAAATTCTGAGAACCATTGTCTCCCAGTTGATGAACCCAGAGGATGCAATGTAACCCGGCAAGCTGGTACAAATAAGGGGTTCAGCCTCTGCCCTAAGTTGAAGAGTCTGCCTCCGTGATGGCCATGTCTGGAAACACTGAGGGCCCAGGACTTCTAGAACCCCCCACTACTGTTAGACATGTAGGACCTGATGGTCTATACGCAGCTATGATGGATGTAGGCTTTGACACTGCTGCTGGTCACGTCTCACTGAGTAACGGGGTGGAGGCCTCAGCAGCCCAAAGTTGTGGAGGACTAGGGTTTCTGGAAGCTACCAGGGAGGCTCTTCTTCTGCTAAGGCCCTGGAGTTGGTGTGGGAAAGAGAACCTGCTGGTTTGCATTAGGCTCCCACCCTTGTGCAGCTGTGGCCCATTAGTGCTGGGCTCAGCAGCCAGAATTGAGGGAGATGGAGGAAGCCACGTACTGTACAGGCCATTATCACCCTCGCCCTCCAGCCTGCACCACCCACCTCCTGGACTACCTAACTTGCATTTCTGTTACCTGGTGAACTTAGTTTCCCCAGCTAAGCACAGGAACCCCATGCAGTTTGGGGATATCTCCGTGTGCTCTAAAGTGAAGTTTGGTCTGGAGTCACCCAGCTTCCGGAGTCCAAAGCACCCACCTCTGTCATGGTAGTGAGTGCTTCTGCCCCTAACTCACCAACTGAGCCTAAGAATCCTTTTCTCTGCTCCCATCTTGTCCCACCAGTTGACTGCACTCCGTCCCCTGACCACCCAGTTCTGCAGCCATGAACACAAGGGGGCTTCTGGCCTTTGTAGCTGTTGCCAGTGACAAGCCCTCAGAATTCTGAGAACCCAAGTGGGACAGCTAGGGGGTGGAGGGGTCACTCCTTTACCTTAGCCAAGGCCATGACCCGAAGGGCCAGCATCCTTCTCATGGTTAGGCTGGCCACTGCCCAGCTTTCCAGCCTCCCAGCACAGGCTCTACATGTCTTCTCTCTCTGCGGGACTCCTTGTCCACCCCGTAGGTAGATAGTCCTGCCCTTCCCAACCTCCCAGGTCAGTGCAGCAATCCACTTGAGTCAGACGAGAAACTGGGTGGTTGGAAGTGTAGGAGACATCGGTAGGTTCACAGCGTCAGCCTAGAGCCTCAGTCAGGCATCTGTGCCTTCATGTAGATTCGGGGCTGCCGCTCACTGCCCCAGCTAGGGGCATGCCCTGCGCATGTGAAGGAAGGGGCTTTCCTCTGTCCCCACCGACTCAGCTTCCTTGCTTAGGGGTAGCCAGCCCAGTGTCAACTATTTGACCTGCCTGGTTCCAGAGGAAGAGCTGCAGCCCCCTGCACACCATGAGGAAGGCGTACACCTCAAAGAGACTGCTGTAGCTGGAGGGAAATGGCCCGGCTGAAGAGTGTTGGGAGAGTGACTCGGCTGAACAGTGGCCGCTGGGTAGGGGGGCGCCCGGGCCATCCGAAGGAGAGACCACGGTGGTAGCCCATAGTCCCGCCCTGCCGTCGCTCGGCCTGGCAGCGTTCCTTCGCAGCCTCCTGCCAGCACAGCCAGCCCCCTGCCCCCACGGAGCCGGTGCCAGAGCAGCATTCCGCAAGCCGAGCTGCATCTCCCCAGCGCGGAGGCTGCGCGGAGGGCCCCTCGGCCGGGCCTGGGCCTCTGGCCCCCACCCGACTGTTCCACGCAGGTCTTCGGAAAGGCTTCCGTCTCTGCGGCGGCTGCTCGGAGGCTCTGCAGCCAGAGGCCCCCAGGTAGGTCCCCGAGACACAGAGCAAATCGCGTGGGAGGCCGGAGCAGCTGGAGACCCCAGACTCACCCCCAAGTCGGAGCAGTCGGGGTCACTGGGGGCGGGAGGTAAGCGCGGCTGGGGTGCGGGGCTCGGGCCCTCAGCGTCGCCCGGTTCAGGGGAGCAGGTGGGTCGGGGGACGGCGCTCAGCTCAGCGACCTCACGCCTACCCTGGCCCCGCCCCTGCAGAGCAGCGGGAGGACACCCGGGGTAGACTCTCGGACGAACTTCCCAGCAGAGAAGGGCAGAGAGGGGCTCGGCGCTGGAGGGTGGGGTCGCGCGATCCAAACGCTCCCACGTCACCAGCCGGGTCGTCCCGGGGACCCCGAGGCTCTCCCGAGGGCAGTCGCATCGAGACGGCCCGCGTCCGCGCCCCCAGCCAGCACGCAGGGCGGCCTGGCCCTTTAAGCGTCCAGACGGCGGCCCCAGCTGACGCGCGGGCTCCAATCGGCGCCCCGCGCCCCCCGCCCGCCGCGCCCGAGGCTCCCGGGCCGCAGCTGCTCGGCCGGGACTCGCCGCGGCCCTGCGCCTCCGCCCGCCCGGTCGGCCGCGCCCCCGGGGCCATGGTCGCGGGGCCCTGCGCAGGGGCGGTCCCCAGCGCGGCGCTTCATGGAGCGGCCCGGGCCCGGCCCTCGGGGGCAGCGCGATCCTGCGGGGCCCTGTGAGCTCCCAGCGCCGCGGCACCATGGTACGCAGGGCCCTGCCTGTCCCCCCGCTTATCCGCCCACCTGCGTGCCCCTCCTTTCGGAACGCAGGGCCCAGTGGGGGACTGGGTACAGGGTCTGGGGAACCTGGCCCCTACCCCGGGGTCCTCGACCCTAACTGCCCGGTGTGCGGGGCCCAGAGTGCGGCGCGGCGGCGCGGCTTGGGGGTGAAATTCCTGGGGTGGGGGTGCAAGCGCAAAAGGCCGAGGTCTTGCTGCGCACGGGCGGAGGGGGGCGCTTCTCTGCGTCCGGACGGCACCGCCCCGGGGCTAGTAATGGGGGGAAAAGGGGGAGTCGGGTTCCCGCCCGGGCCTTGGGCCACGTGGGCGCTGCAGCCGCTCTGCCGGAGACTAGGATGGATCGCGCCATAGGCGGGGGGCGCCCACAGCTGGAGTGGAAACTCCTGTGTGACCTTGGGCCGGTCCCCTGCCGTCTCTGAGCCTGTTTCCCAGGCCTCTCCAAAGAAAGCATCCAGAAGTCTTGAGTCTGTACCCCTGCCCCATCCCCCATCCCCCTGGTTTCACCAGATGGCCTTCAGTGGGCAAAAGCTTGGTGGCCTCTGCAGGTGTCCCTTTGGGGAAGGGCTGCTGATGCAGCTGGGGTAGCCAGGTGGAGAGAGGCCTCCTCAGCTTCAAGGAGCGGAAGCATCTGGCCAGAGGCTGCACAGCTGATGGGCACTGATCCGGAAGGGGCCTTGCCACTCGCTGGCAGCGTCTCTGGTCCACAGCTGGGCAGGCTGCGATGTGACTTTAGGGATGCCTGGGTTTCTGCCAGGCTCAAGTGACCCTTCCCAAGCAGGTGGGCCCTGGGGAAGCTTTGTAAAGGAAGAACGGGGCCTCAGGCCTGTGATACGTGGTACCATGGCAGGCCTTTCCCTGCCACTGTCCACCCCCCAGGAGTGCAGACACCAGTGACCTGCAGGTGCAGTGACTGGGAAGGAGGCAGGAACAGAGGGTGTGGTGACCATGTCTGGATGCTCAGGTGGTTCTCACACCTCACGCCTCCACCCACCTCACTTTCAGGACTCTCAAAAGTCATCTGCCCACTTGAAGTGTACCGAGCAGAAGGAAGGGGCGCCCTTGTAGCAGGATGGTCACAGCCCCATGAGTAATGCCTCAACGGGCCTCAGTTTCTCTATCTATGCAACAGGCATTGGTCCCAGAGAATGAATCAGAGTGAGTCAGAGAGGGATGGGCGGGGCTGCGTGCCACGTCCCTGTGAGATGGGCCCAGCGGTTCTGGGACAGAGTCAAAGATGGGTGGCTCTTGGGTGATGGAAGGAGCTTGAGGAAGGCAACGTGCACTGTTGGTGGCTCGGAGGGCAGAGTGGGTATGCCTTGGTCTGCTAGCAGAAGGGTACAGGCTCAAGGCTCCTTGGGGCTCACCTGCAGCTGGGGACAGCCTCTCCTTTAGCAGAATGACACGGGAGCTCAGAGTCCTCTCTTTCTGACCCACTTACTGCTGACAGGAGAGAGGACTTACAGGGGACAGCTTCATCCTGGGACCTCTAAGGAAGGTGGGGTTGTGTCCCCTGTTGGGACACATCGGCACTTACACACTGAAAGCTTTTGTCTCCACAGGCAAAACCTGTGGAGCATCCAGAGCCAGCCTTTGTGGGGCTGGACTGGCCAGTGTCTGCTGAGCCCCAGGCCCTATGCAAGAGATAAGACAGGCCCGACTCTACCACCCAATCTCTGGGAGTCCTCCATGGCAGAACTAAACAGGACTGTTCTGGGCCCTTTACAGGCTCTGGAGGAGCCTAAAGGCCAGGCAGTCTGATCTATCAGTCGCTAAGGTCCCTAGGGCTCTCCAGGAGGTGAAGCCTCCAAGACAGGGCCACCCTGGAGCTTCTAGGTCTGAGCTGGGGTCTCCTCTTGGGAATGTGGCAAACAGAGAAAACAGCCCACTCTTCTCTGAGGGCCCTGAGTACAAAAAGCTGCTGTAGCCCCTAAAGGCCTTTATTGGCCCCCTGTCCAAGTGTAGTCCCCCAGATACAGCTTAGGTGCCATAGCAGAAGCTGGGTCTTCTGCTATTCAGGTGCTCACAGTTGGGCGGGCTCCTGTCTCAGCATGGAACACACTGAGGAATAGCTGGATGTCCAGTTGGGGCACAGTGAATAGGGACCCTGGGGTGACCCCTAATGTGTGCACAGAGGAAGAACGACGAGAGGAGGCCCAGAGCAGCCACCTGGGCACAGGTCCCAGGACATTGTAGCCCTAGGAGCAGCTGTCCCTGCCATGAGTCTGCCCTATCCCCCCCACCCCCAGCTTGATGGATGGATCAGATCATCTCTGGTGATGGCACCTCCCACATTGTGGGCAGGGGTGGGCAATGGCTGACCCTCACCTCTCCTGTGTCCTGGCCCCACAGTTGCTGGTTGAGAAGACTACAGACTCCCCGGTGGCAGAGTTCTCTCTGGTGGAGGACGTGGCCCTGCACTTCGCTTGCTTGATGGGCCGCCTCAACGAGCAACGCCTCTTCCAGCCAGACCTGTGTGACGTGGACCTAGTGCTGGTGCCCCAGCATAGTGTGTTCCCCGCACACAAGGGTGTGCTGGCCGCCTACAGCCAGTTCTTCCACTCACTCTTCACACAGAACAAGCAGCTGCAGCGGGTCGAGCTGTCTCTGGAGGCGCTGGCGCCCAGCGGCCTACAGCAGATCCTCAACTTCATCTACACGTCCAAACTGCTCGTGAACGCGGCCAACGTGCACGAGGTGCTCAGCGCGGCCTCGCTGCTGCAGATGGCTGACATTGCAGCCTCCTGCCAGGAGCTGCTGGACGCTCAATCCCTGGCGCCCTCAGGCCCTGTGGCCCTGGCGCAGCCAGCTGCCAGCGCTCCGGTGCCACCACCACCCTACTACTGTGACATCAAGCAGGAGGCAGACACCCCAGGCCTCCCGAAGATCTATGCCCGGGAGGGCCCTGACCCCTACTCTGTGCGTGTGGAGGATGGAGCGGGGATGGCTGGGGATGTAGGCTCTGCCGCTGCTGGGCCTGCACAGACGCTCTTCAAGGAGGAGAAGGAAGGGGCCCCTGAAGAGGCAGAGGCCCCAGGTAGCCTGTGCAAACTGGAAAGTGGAGAGGGGCTGGAGCCAGAACTGGATGCCTCAGGCACCTATGGGCACCAAGAGCAGTCACAAATCATTGTTGAGGTGAACCTAAACAACCAAACACTGCATGTGTCTACCGGACCTGAGGGCAAGCCAGGCTCTGGAGCCAATCCAGCCACTGTGGTGCTGGGCCAGGAAGATGGCATGCAGGAACAGTCGGAAGAGGAAGAGGAGGAAGGAGGGGGGAGTGGAGGAGGAGAGGAAGAGGAGGAAGAGGAAGAAGAAGAGGGAGGCAGCCAGGGAGAGGAAGAAGAGGAGGAGGAAGGGCCCAGCGACCGAGAGGACGAGGATGAAGAGGAAGGACCCAGCGAGCAGGATGCAGAGAGTTCTGAGGAGGAGAGGGTGGCTGAGGGCAGGCAGGACCCCGCAGGTCCCGCTGGGTGTCAGGGCAGCCAGGTGGACCCTCCGCCGCACAGCCGAATGTCTACACGGTCCCGGGGACAGAACACCCGGCGCCGAGCCACCCCTGAGCCGGAGGAGGCTGGACGTAGAGGTGGGAAGAGGCCCAAGGCCTCTGGAGCTGTTCCAGCATCCCAGGCAGCTGATGGGCTGGGGGCCAAGGTCAAGCTGGAGGAAAAGCAGCAGCATCCGTGCCAGAAGTGCCCTCGGGTCTTCAACAACCGCTGGTACCTAGAGAAGCACATGAACGTGACCCACAGCCGCATGCAGATCTGTGGCCAGTGTGGGAAGCGCTTCCTGCTGGAGAGTGAACTGCAGCTGCACAGGCAGACGGACTGTGAGCGCAACATCCAGGTGAGACATGCTGCCCCGACAGTCCCCAGGGCTGAGTCAGACTGGCTGTCGGGAGGAGGCAGGTGGAGCTGGGCTCTCGCCCATAGACTTGTGAGCAGAAGATTGTGGCAGCACCTTTACCAGAGGAGCAAGAGCAACAGGGGTGTGGGGGAGAGTGGAGCCAGGGGGCAGTAGGAACTGCCGAGGGATGCCGCAGAGCTGCCTGTGCAATTACACAGGTTGTATGCTACACCGAAGTCTGCACAGACGGGACGGGGCTTGTCTGGAGAGGGCATCATCCTTTGTCCACCCCAGAGCCACTGTGCAGAGCAGTAGATAGCCAATCAAGAGAAATCCTGCGTTCAGCTTGAGACTGCCAGCTACCCTGAGTATGGAGAAAAAAGGCTGGATGAGGGATTTGAAAAGAACTGGGGGTGGGCGGAGGCTAGGGTGGCTGCCAGGCCTTGGCCCAGTCTGAGCACACCCCAGCATGTGTGTACACATACACACACATCAGCATTTATGAAAACACACACCAGTATTTGTGTACACATGCCAGCATGCCTGTGTGTGCACACGCACACACACACATATCAGCATGCATGTACACATACCTACACATCAGCATTCATGCACACACACCAGCATGTGTATATACACACACATAAGCATTTGTGCACACACACCAGCATGCATGCATACGCGCACACACACACACACACACACACACTCCCACTCCCTGGCATGCCTTTCACCTTTTCTGGCCCAAGAAGGGAAAAAAAAAAAAACAAAACCACAGGCCACAGGTAGGCGGGTGCTAATTGCCTGCACTAATTGCTAATTGGATGCCAGTGGGGAAGGTGTGCCTGGTGACCTGCCCATCACCCACTCGTGCATCTGTCAGCTATTCCTGCACCTAAGCCACCCCAAGTGGGTGAAACCTTTACTCCTTCCTGCCCAGACCTCAGCCTCCAGGCTCTAGAGCATCTGTTGGGATGTGCAGGGCAGGAGTCAGGGAGAAATGCTTTTAGTCCACCCACCCTCCACTGCCTGAGGGGAGCCTCTGCAGCCTGTAGAACCTGCAGAAGCGAAAGGTCCTTCCACCTTGCTGCACTGCTGCCACAACTAATGTGGCCTACGGCCTCGTGCCTCAGAGAAGCAGACAAAGCCGGGGGAAGGCCTTCGAAGGGGAGTCCTGGAAGAGGTACCCCAACAGCCATGTGGGTGGGTGGGTATGGAAGTTGTCAACCTAGTTTGGGGATGTCAGATCCAGCCTCTTTCCAGCACTCTTCAGGTGGAGGAACAGACCTGCCCTGAGAGGCCAAGGCTAGCTCCGCATTACAGCCAAAGCGTTCTTCCTTTCCCGTAGTGCATGACGTGTGGCAAAGCCTTCAAGAAGCTGTGGTCTCTTCACGAGCACAACAAGATAGTGCACGGCTACGCGGAGAAGAAGTTCTCCTGTGAGATCTGTGAGAAGAAGTTTCACACCATGGCACACGTGCGCAAGCACATGGTTGGTGAGTCCCTGCCTGTGCAGGTGTGGGCAGAGCATGGGCTGGCCGGCTGCCGGCTGCGTCCGGATTCTGCATCCAGGTGAGGGGAAGGGAAGCAAGTGGTGCACAGATGGGCATTTTGCCCAGTGCTTCGGGAAAGCTGGCAGATGGGAATCAGCTGGCACACTGCTGGCATGCCGAGGCTCCCGGCACTATCCCAGCACTGTCTTCTGTCTGCCCAGGGACAGGAGCAGCTTTCCCTGAATCACACGATTCCATGTGCGGGCCCAGCCCTGTCTCTGGCCGCTGTTAGGACTCTCATATTTTCTCACCTTTCGGCCCTCACAGGGCTTCAGGCATCTCCTGAGTGCAATCTCCCCCAGGGGTCACACCTGGACACAGTAAGGAGGACTCCCCAAGTGTGCTATCCACCCCACTCACAGGCAAGGCTGCATGGCCTCTAGGTGGGCCTGGCTGAATGTCTGGATTCTGTGGTGACTTTTTCCCACTCATCTGGGCTCCAAGCTCCAGGGAGGAGTGGTCGAGGCAGACAGACAGTCCCTGGCAGACATGCCTCCCTTCCTCCACTGGAAAGTGTAAACTGCATGGGATGGGGACCCTGGGATCTAGGTGTTGGCCAGGAGCATGCTGGGTAACCAGGTTGGTGATTTTTTTAAGCTGGAAGGACTGTCTCCCTGTGTTCTTCATTGGCCTTCAGTGTCCCTGGGCCCAAGGTGTGCTGTTGAGTTCAGTATCACCCTCCAGGAAAGCGTGGGGTGCGGGGCTGCCAGGAGGCAAGGTCTGGAGGTGGGGGTTCAGATAGCTGCCCTGGAGAAGTGACGTCTGGTGCCCACCCGCAGCCCACACCAAGGACATGCCCTTCACCTGCGAGACCTGTGGGAAGTCCTTCAAGCGCAGCATGTCGCTGAAGGTGCACTCGCTGCAGCACTCCGGGGAGAAGCCTTTCCGCTGTGAGGTGAGCTCTGCTGGCTGTGGGGTCCCTGGGCAGTCCCACCTCTACCCACCCCCATCCTCCGGGAGGGGAGGAAGGGAGGTCGGGAGGAGACTGGAGAGACAAGCAGGAAGAGCAGGAGTTCAAGATCAACCCGTCGTCCAGTGGGTTTGGGGAGGCAGTCAGTTGGGAAAATGCTTCTTTGCAGGCGTGGGAACTTGAGCATCAGTCCAGGTTTTTAAAAAAAAGTAAATCAGGCATGGCGGCGCATGGTTGTAACCCCAGTGCTGGGGGGCAGAGACAAGGGGGTGTCTGTCTAGAGCCCACTGGCTAGTAAACACAGCCTAAACAGGGAGTCTAGGCCACTGAGAGGCCCTGTCCTAAAAACAGCAAAGGTGGAAAGCACCTGAGGAAACACTGGCCTCCACACAAGTACACACACACACACACACACACACACACACACACACGCACGCACGTACACATACATGCACACACATACACGCGTGCATACACACACACATGCACATGCACACACACATACACATGCACGCACACGCACGCACACACATATGCATACACATATGCATATGCGCACATGCACATGCACGCGCGCACACACACTCACACACATGGACATGCACACGCACACTCACATACACTCACACACATGCGCACATGCACACATGCACATGCACACACACACTCACATGCACACGCGCACACACATACACACACATGCACCCCCACACACTCACATACACTCACACACACATACACACATGCACACACATGCACAACACATACACACACATGCACCCACACACACTCCCACACATACATACACACACACTCACACACTCACACACATGCACACACACACACGCACACGCACATTCACACACATACACTCAAACACACATGCACACGCACACACATGCACACACACACACTCACACATACACACACATGCACACACACACATGCACCCACACACACTCCCACACCCACACACACGCACCCACACACACTCACACACACACACACACACACACACACACACATGCGCACGCGCGCGCGCACACACACACACACAGAGTTTCAGGTCGGAAGGCAGGATAAGGGTGTCTGTAGCTTTTCCCCTCCCACAGAACTGCAACGAACGGTTCCAGTACAAGTACCAGCTGCGCTCCCACATGAGCATCCACATCGGGCACAAGCAGTTCATGTGTCAGTGGTGCGGCAAGGACTTCAACATGAAGCAGTACTTTGACGAGCACATGAAGACACACACAGGTGCATGCCCTCGCCCCGGGTCTCAGTTTACCTCTGCTTCCCCCTTGACCCTGAGTTGGTGGGGTGGGGTGGGATCTATGGCTGGCTATGAACACCCCTGCTGCCCCCTCCCCCATTTCAGGGGAGAAGCCTTACATCTGTGAGATCTGTGGCAAGAGTTTCACCAGCCGCCCCAATATGAAGCGGCATCGACGCACACACACAGGAGAGAAGCCATACCCGTGTGACGTGTGTGGCCAGCGCTTCCGCTTCTCCAACATGCTGAAGGCACACAAAGAAAAGTGCTTCCGTGTCAGCCACCCGCTGCCCGGGGACCCTGCCACCCTGCCCGCCACGCACCTGCAGCCCACCGCCCCTCTCTTTCCCACCGCACCTCCCAGGCTGGATACTAACTGACCCCCAGCACAGGCCCTCCTGGCCAAGGCCAGCAGGCACAGACTAGGGACTGGGCTGCAGCTGGATGCCCCTGGCCCTGGGTCCTGGTGCAGCTTCTTGGAGATTTTACTCCTTGTCTTTGGGAGTAAAGGAACAGAGAGGGACTGCTGGCTGCACCCCTCCAGGTGAGGGGTGCTGGAGGCAGCTGACACAGGGTAGGAGAAGCTCTGGGCTGCAGGCGTGGCCGAGAGCCAGGCAGGGCCTGGGTCGGTTTCACCTGCCTATCCCTGGCTTCCCTGTGCCCCCGACTCCTTAGGAGGGGAGGGTTTGGATGCACCCCGTTGAAGGCGTTCTGGAGCCCAGGAGGCCTGTGGCCAGGGAGGCATGGCAGGATACCATGTGTGGCTGGGCAGGGCAGTGTCAGCGTGTGAAGGCTGCCCCTCTGCGTGGAGCAGAGTGGGGCAGGTGGGGGCTGGCCCCCATGGGTCTCCTTACATCCCTACCAGGCAGGTTCAGGAATCCCCAGCCTGCACTGGGCTTTTAAAAGAGCCCCAAATCCAGGAGAGAATGTCTCTGGGTGCTGGAGACCAAGCCTCCAGAGAGGAGAGAACCTGATTCACCAGCCCCAGCATCTAGGGCTCCGGCAGGAGAATGAGATCCCAGGGAGGGGCCCCACAGGAGCCTCAGGCAAGTAGTTCAGGGTTTCATGGTGCTATCTGTGGGGCAGGGGACACGGAGCTGTCCATAGGGCGCCCCTGTCCCTTACCAGCCTACCTGGCTGGACTGCCCCACCAGGAGACACATGTATCTATGTCTGCTCCCCAGAAGCCCACATGAGGCCTCCTCTCCCCTTGGGGCCAGGCCACTACAGCCCCTTGCTGGCCCGTGGTCCCTCTTGTACTCTGTACAGTCTGGGGTGCCACAGCATAGCCAGGGAGAAAAGTTGATGTGTTTAGGCCTCTGTGGGAGCAGGGCGCTCAGCCAGTGCTCAGCGTTTGCCCTTGGGGGGCAGGCAGTAATAGGTCACCCCTCTCTGTTGTCACTTAATGTCCTTATTCCTGCGTTTCATGGGAGAAAGGCTCCGTAAGCTACGTGTCCTGGTTTTGATCTCCCACTGTTTATAAGCTTCTATTTGTTACACTCTGCACCTTACTCCTCCTGCCGCTCCCTTCCCAGCATGGCCACACTGGGAAGAGGCCTGTGCCCAAGGGGCTGGCAGAGGGTGCTCAACCCCTTGACCTCCTCAGAGGCCCATGGAGCTGGGACAGCGGGCTGGGGACATTTTAATCATCAATAAACGAAGCACTTTATTCTGTACAGGTGTGGGCAGGCCCGAGGTGCTCGGCTGAGTTGGCTGTCTTCTGGGAAGGCGGGGCTGAGCGAGCAGTTGTCCCTGTATAGGCACCCTTTCCTAACCTGAAGAGCCAGGCTGCAAGCATGCCTTCAGCCCCCCTATGTCCACTGGGGAGACAGGTGGGACCCTGTCTGAGAAAGGAAGGTTTCCCATTTGGCCGCACACTCCTGCCCCACTTGCCCAAGGTTGGGCTCCAAGCTCCTACAGTGTAGCTCCTCCTCCAGTGGTACCCCTAATCTCTGGGCTTCCATGATGTCCTCAGGGACCCTTCCCTGCCTCTTGCTATTTCTAACCTCTGACCCCAGTGCCTGGCAGCTCTCCAGAGCTGGCTTACATTTTCCAAAAATAATAATAAATAAAATGAAAAAAAAGAGTTGACCACCTCAAGGGGTCGCCAGCCCTTATCACCTGTTGGCCTTGGTGGCCTTCATGGGAACAGAAACCCTGGCCGTTCTTAATAAACTGCAGTCTGAAGGTCAGAGGCTGGGAATGAAACCTGTCACAGGAGTTGGGTTTCCTGTACCTTTACACACCCTCCCCCAGGGGTCAGACAGGGGTTCTGGGCACTGACTGGGATGGGCACAGCCCTCTCTCTGAGACCCCCTTGTGCCTGGTGCTACACTCCTTGCCCTGCCCACAAAGACCGCACTCCCTTACTGCCAGATGCAGTAAGCCCCCACCCCCATGCAGTGGAATTGGGGTTCTCATCTCCTCAGCTTTTACACCTGATTTTTAAAGCGACGGTCAAGTCCTTGAATATTAGCATGAGGGAAACTGCAACATGGTGACAACTTTTCCAGGCCTTGGGACCATTGCCTTGGGGGAGACTGCTGGGATCTCCTGTCCAGCTAGACTTGGTCTCGCCCTGGGCCTGCTCCTCTGAACTGATGCAGGCTGCTCTGGTCTTGGAGCAGTTGGTGGGGAGTCTCCATGAAGTTATCATAGAGGGCCTGGAACCCAGGGGTGACCAGCACCATATCCCCTCAACAGGAAGATCAGGCCCAGCTGTGGAGCCTCACTGCCTGCCTGTGTATGACACGCCCATGGTCCCAGGGTGGGGACAGCAGGCATTTGAGCCAGATGAGTGATGGAGAATAAACTCGGTTCTGCCCCTGTCCCCGACCCAGCTTCTTCTTTATGTGTTGCTGCCCTGAGAAGGGTGGCAGGTGTCCCAGCATCCAGGCGCACAAGTCCCATGGACACTCGGGGTATGCATAGGGCCAGTCTTCCTCCTTCAAGGCTGGGATTGTATGGGCCCCATGCTGGATCTGGGTCTGTTGGTCAGTCACTGAAAGACCTGAAGTTCTGGTGTCTGCTGAAGAGGTAACCCCCAGGGTGGAGCCCAGGAGAATCCAGGGTCTCAGTTACAGGAGCCCTTGACAGCAGGCCCCGCCCCTCTCATCCACCAACTTGGCCTTCTTGAACACTTGGGATTCTTACAGGTACTTCCTACTGCTCCTGCTGTTTGGTGGAATTCTGGGCGGGCCCTGAGGACATGGGTGAAAGATCTCTACAACTGCCATCTGTCACCCTGCCCACAGGTGCCCAGTGCCTCAGACAGATCCAGAGGCCTGGTGTGGGAGGTCCAGGGGTGAGGTGGCTGCCTGCGGAGATTCCTACGAGATTGCTGTCTCCTGTTTCAGAAGAGACAAGTTGTATTCACACCCTCAAAAAGTAGATAGGATAGAGCATACCTGTAACAAGCACTTGGGAGGCAGAGGCAAGAGGATTGGGAGTAAAAGCTACTGTTGGCCACACAGTTCCAGGACAGCCTGCCATTTGGACTTGACACCCACTCTCAAAAGGGCCTAAGGAAAAGACTCCTTGGGAGGGTCCTGTTCTTTTCTCTCCCCCCTGCACTCACCCCAGCGCTGCTTTCAGATGCAGCCCTGGTGATAGGCTGTGGGGATAGGCAGGATAGGTGGTGGCAGAGAGCAGTCAGGCATCTAGTACATTTCCAGGCCCCTAGGTTCTGCTGTCTGGGCCCAGGTGCCTCTTGTCTCGCCTTGTCCTGCAGCCTGGCTGGGAAGGCCACGCCCCACCTATGCATACCTGGTCCTGAGGCCTGCTGGGTACCAGGAGAAGAAGGCATGCATGCGCAGTAGCTTAGAGATACTCTGCAGTCCTCCCTTGCCATGACATGGCTTTTTAGCTGTGTTTGGAAAAGTACCTTAGGTAAAGCTGGATCCCACTGCTGTGACAAGCCATCCCCACTTCAATGACATATCACCTGTGGCCCTGTGAAGTCTGTAGAAGAAGCTTTGATGGCCCAGAATGAAAGATCGCTTTAATCTGTGGCACAACAATATTGACTTGGGTCTCCAGAGCTAGCGTGGCAACTGCATACTGCCATTTGGAAGTGACATGTTTCTGTGCCATCAGCTAAGGTTCTATGGCCAAGCCCTACTTCAAGGTAATGTGGAAAGAGAACCCTAGAGAGTTCTAGAAATATAGTGAACAGTAATACCCTCTCCTTGTCCTTGGCCCTGAGTCTCCTGAGGCCAGTTTGCCAGGCAGTCTACTAGGCTGAGGGTACTAGCATGCCTGAAATTCCAGGTGGTTGAGAGTTGAGGCAGGAGGATTTGGTTGAGCCCAGGAGTCTGAGGCCAGTCTACAATGTAGACCTTGTCTCAAATAAATACAAATAAATTTGTGTGTGTCTGTGTGTGTGTGTGTGTGTGTGTATGTATGTGCTCATGTGTGTTTGTGAGTTTGTGCATGTGCATTCATGTGTGTGTGTGTGTGTGCATGTGCATCTGTGTGTGTGTGTGTTCATGTACATTTGTGTGAGTACCAACATGAACACGTAGAAGTCAGAGGCCTCCAGTGTCAAGTCTCACATCTTTGGGGGTGGAATTTCTTGGTTTTCTATTTCATAGGCCAGGCTAACTGCACCTAAGCTATCAAGGTTCTTAGCCCACTATCTCCCATCTTCCCATGGAGTTGCTGGGATTCCCATATGAATTCATTTGTGCACCTGTGCATAGGAAAACACACACACACACACACACACACACACACACACCCTGTGTAGCTGAATATGATTTTGAACTTCTCTTGTGTTCCTTTCCCTAGGCTGGGATTGTAGACCTGTACCACCACCACTGGCCTGTGTGTAGCACTGAGAATCCAATCCAAGATCTTGTGCAGGCCAGGCCAGCACTCTGAGTGCAGAGGCACCCCCAATGACTTGTTTAGAGGTGGGAGACATCTGCTAGATCTGCACAGATGGTGGTCTTTAGAGCCTGTGGGGACTGGGGAGCACAGGCCCCATCCGTCTACATGTCTGCAGAAGCAGCTGAGCATGACCCCACCTGGAATTTTTCCACACCCTTGCCTAGTTAGAGAAGGGGCTTTTGAAGCTCTGTGGCCATATACGTCTCCATGCCTTCCTGGGGCTTCTGGGTAAGACCTAAGTTCTCTGCAGCTCTCTGCAGCTCTCTGTAGCTGCTCAGCCTGCAGCCTGCTATGGTGCTGAGGACATGAGGAAACAGAACTCAGAGAATGGAAGCCCCTCGTGTGAGCAAACACGGGTTGACACAGGAATTAGATCCTAGGTCTGTCCAAGCCGCTTATACTGTAAATTCTGCACCATACATACCTGCTCTCAGAGATGGACACGTGTCATTGAGTACGTGTTGTCATTCAGCAGGACCAGAGCTATCCGTTGAAAATGCCAGAACCCATCTAGCTAAAGCAGAGAGCAACTGGATACTAGCTGCATCTTCACAAGAACCAGAGACTCCACCGGAAACAAACCCAACCTTGTCCGAGGGAGGAGTGACGGCTTCTCAGGCTTCTGTGGAGTCTGGAGTCTGCTGCTCAGGAGACACCCACTGGTTCTTACCCGAGCTTTTGCTTTGGTTTGGTTTTGAGGCTTAGCTCACACTGCCCTTTTATGTGTCTTGTTCTTGGCACTTCCATCTGATCCAAACACGCGCCAAAGACTCTCCTGCGTCTCCCCCAAACACTCTCGGTCCCGTGTCTGCATTACCACACTAACATATCTCTTTTATTCTTTTTTTTCTTATAAAGGACACCATTTAAT
This sequence comes from Uromys caudimaculatus, assembly GCA_028551405.1. Classification (NCBI taxonomy): domain Eukaryota; kingdom Metazoa; phylum Chordata; class Mammalia; order Rodentia; family Muridae; genus Uromys; species Uromys caudimaculatus. Next base: position 2,296,656 of record CM052706.1, on the reverse strand, counting down.
TGGGGCTGGCTTACAAGTACAGAGGTTCAGTCCATTATCATCAAGGCGGGAACATGGCAGCATCCAGGCAGGCATGGTGCAGGAGGAGCTGAGAGTTCTACATCTTCATCTGAAGGCTGCTAGCAGATTACTGACCTCCAGGCAGCTAGGATGAGGGTCTTAAAGCCCACGCCCACAGTGACACACCTCCTCCAACAAGGTCACACCCACTCCAACAGGACCACACCTTCTAATCGTGCCACTCCCTGGGCCAAGCATATACAAACCATCACATTCCACTCCCTGGCCCCCATAGGTTTGTTCAAACATATGAGTCTATGGGGGCCATACCTAAACATAGCATAACACAAAATACATTTAGTCCAACTTCCAATGTCCCATAGTCTATAGCAGTCTCAACAATGTTAAAACCTAAAGTTCAAAGTCCCTTCTGAGACCCATCTAATCACTTAACTGTAAGTCCCTAAACAAGACAGGAAACAAGCTGGGCAAACTCCTAACTCTGCATCTCCATGGCTGATGTCAAAGCAGTCTTCAGATCTCCAACTCCTTTCATCCTTGTTGACTGCAACAAACTTCTTTCTCCTGAGCTGGTTCCACTCTCTGTTAGCAGCCTTCCTCAGGAGATCGCCCACAGCTCTGGCATCTCAAACATCGTGGGATCTCCAAGGCAACTTCAATGTTACAGCTTCTTGTTTCAATGTCTGGGATCCACACACGATCTTCTGGGCTCCTCCTAAGGGCTGGGGTCACATCTCCAGCTCTGCCCTCTGTAGAACTCAGGTAGATCCACTCCTCTGCCACTGCTGTTCTTGGTGGTCATCCCACAGCACTGGCATCTCCAATACACTGGGGTCTTCCACTGCAACTGGGCTTCACCAATTGCCTCTCACAGGCTCTCTTCCTCAACTCCCCTGCATGACCCCTTCAGTCCTGGGCCGTCAACTGCATCTGAGGCTGCACCTTCACCAATGGCCTTCCCTGGCCTCTCACACTGCCAAGCCTCAGCTGCTCTTCGTGACCCCTCCCTGCCTTCAAAACCAGCACCACCTGGGTGACTCTGACACATTACCAAGTCCAGCTGCAGCGTGAGGTACAACGTTGGCTCTCTCTGGAACACAACTTCTTTGTGATCTCAGAAAACACTTCCCAGAAGATCTTACCTCAGTGATGCTGGTCTCTTCTTAATCACCGATAATTTCTTAGCTCCAGCTAACCAGCATCAATTGCCCAGTAGTTCCTTATATTCTGGATTCTAAAGCCAGAACCACATGGCCAAAGCTGCTGAGTTCTGCTGTTTGCTGGGGCTGGAACATGGCCCCCTTTTCTACTATGTTATCACTAGTTTTCTGTTTTCCAACTCCTTCACTGCCTAAGCTTGGCTGTCCTGTAACTTGCTCTGTAGACTGATTTTGAACTCAGAGATATGCAGGCTTGTCTCCTAAGTACTGGGATTCATTTATTTTATCCTTTAAGAGTCAAATCTAGGGGGCTGGAGAGATGGTTCAGTGGGTAAGAGCACTGACTGCTCTTCCGGAGGTCCTGAGTTCAAATCCCAGCAACCACATGGTAGCTCACAACCATCTGTAATGAGATCTGATGCCCTCTTCTGGTGTGTCTGAGGACAATGACAGTGTACTTACATATAATAATAAATAAATCTTTGGGCTGGAGCAAGCGGGGCCAGAGCGAGAAGAAAGACACCAACAGTGTACTCATATACATAAAATAAATCTTTAAAAAAAGAGAAAGTCAGATCTAGTCTCATGGCTGCCAAGGCACTCCCTCTGCACTTCTCTGCATGCACATGCATAAGTATGCTTAGTGATGATAAAACACATATAAGATTTGTGATTTTGTGAATGTGTGTGTGTGTGTTTATGCATGTGAGCAAATGCTGGTGCCTATGTGTCACAGTGTATCTGAGCCGGCCAGAGGACAGCCTTGGTTCTCTGTCTTTACCTTCCCCCTTGTTTGGGACAGGATGTAGTTTTTCTGCTCCAATGCCAGCTAGCTGCCCCCCTGGGTTCTGGAGATCCTCCTCTCCACCCCCCATCTCCTGGTGGATACATAGTTACAGATACTTAACGGCTGCATCTGGCTTTTACGTGGGTGTGAGGTTCTGAACACAGCTCATCTTCTGTCTTGGGTGGTTTACCTACCGAGCCATCTCTGTGATTCCCACATTTGTAATTTAACCACTGTCAAGGATACGGAAGGGTGTCAGCAAACTCACCCGCTCTGTGTGCAGACTCACCACCACACACGTCAGAAACCTTCAGCTTCCCAAACTGAGGTGCTCACTTTCTAAACACAAGTTCCACGTCCTTTCATCTCCAGAGCCCTGGTCACTGCCTCTCCGCTCCCCAAGTCTGAGAGCTAACAAGTGCTCAGGAGCCTCATACAAATGGAGTTGTACAGTGTTTGTGTCATGGCTGCCTTAATTCAGTGTCTTCAAGGTTGATCCACATTGTAGCAGATGTCAGAATTCCCTTCCTCTTAAAGAGCAAACAAAATTCCATTCATATATATTTTCTTCTTTATTTGGTGTGTATGTGTGTCCACTGTATGCATGAGGATGCAGTTGTTTTCCTATCATGTGGTCCCAAGGATCAGACACTTTTGCCCACTGAGCCATCTTGCCTCTCCTGGTTTGTCTTAACTAATTTTGGGGATTTTCAGCAATTTTTACTTAGCTTACCTTTAGACCTGACTCCCTTTCTGCTCCCTGTCTGTCTGTCTGTCTCTGTCTCTCTGTGCCTCTGTGTCTCTGTGTGTCTCTCTATGTCTATGTCTCTATGTTTCTCTGTTTCTGTGTCTCTGTCTCTGTGTTTCTCTGTGTCTCTGTCTCTCTCAGGCTCTCCCCCCCCCCGCCCCCCGGGTTAGGATACCGCGCAGCTGCTGCCTCGCGGGCCTGAGACCCTCTGTAACTGTAGATGTTCATCATCACACCACCTCACTGTTGTCTGGAAGGGGAGGGGTCTCTTGTCTGGAAGGGGCGGGGTCTCCGCTTCTTCCCTGCAGTGGTTTATTCTCTCACTCTTTTGTCTGTTTGGCTTTTTGGTTTTTTTGAGACAGGGTTTCTCTGTGTAGCCCTGGCTGTCCTGGAACTCACTCTGTAGACCAGGCTGGCCTCGAATGCAGAGATCCTCCTGGCTCTGCCTCCTGAGTGCTGGGATTAAAGGTTCTCGCTACCAGGCTGGGCTGTTCTCTCCCATTCATCAGGGCCACTCAGGAAGCTTTTTCCTTTGTCGGTGTATTTTTTTTTTCCAGGTCTGTAATTCCCACTTGGCTCTTTCTGTATCACTTCTATTTCTTTGGTGAAATGTTTCTGCTTTGAGAAATTTAAGAGAATTTTTATTTGATTGGAACATTTTGTGACTACTGCTTTCAAATCCTTTCCAGATAGTTCTAGCATTTGATGCTCTTCCGGTGTTGGCACCAGTTGATTCTCTCAGCATTTAAGTTGTGATATACTTGATTCTTGGTCTGAGGCTCTCTCTCTCTCTCTCTCATCTCTCAGATCTCTTATTGTAAGAAGTGGTCAGATTAAGCTTCGTGCTCATGGTCTTTGTTAATTCTTTTTTTCCCGGTTCAGGGACAAGTCCTCAGGTCTAAGCTCCTTCCAGTCTGGCTCTGGTCTGTTTTTTCGAACCCAAGCTCAAAGGACAGTGCAACTGTCAGAGGCTGTGCAGACCCTTCCATCCTACCCCACCAGTGATGCCTGGGACCCGGGATTCCCTAGGCCTCGGTGCCTCTGAGTGGGAGAATGAGTGTCAGGTCCAGTGTGCAGGTCAATACGTCCCTTGGATGCTTGCTGCTGGTGGGGCTTCTGCTTCATCAGCCTGTGAGGTCCCCGTGTGGATGTGTGAGGCTTGTGGGTTTACATTACGACAGGAATGAGCCTTCCTGCACTGCCTTGTTGCTATGTAGGGTCAGGAACCAGCAGGCCTGGGTCGCCTTCTACTAGACAGGGGTAGAACAACTCCACTGTTTGGCTGTGTCACTGCCTGTCGCTGCCCCTGCTTTCCCTGTCTGTAGCTCTCAGGAGCATCCGCTGTACCACAGTGGTACTTATGTGCTCTCTCTCCACTATGCCCACCCCAACAGACGTAAGCTCCATAGAAGCAGTATTCACAACTGACTCAAACGCCACTAAGCTCTGTGTTAGCTACAGCACACAGTAGGCTCTGGATGGATGAACAAGCCACATTTAAATAGTCTACTGGGAAGCCTGGTAGGGAACGAGCATCATAGCATCCGTCATAAACCCAAAATATGACATTAAGTCATCTGGCAGTATGAATTAATTTTTGGTCACTGTCTTCTGTTCAGGTCCTTGGAAAGTGAGGCTGTGATCACAGACATTTTTATTCACTTGGGGAGAGGTCCCCAAGATGTCAGAGGTGGGCACAACTGCTCTGGCTCGGGCGCGTAGCAGTCGTGCGACCCAGAAAATCACTGATAATGTTTCCTAGCAATGTCCCACTGTCCAGAACTGGCAGGGAAACTGTCCCAGCCTGCCCTAAGCTAGCCCTTGAAGTTGCAGAAGGGTGGGCAGCACACCTCTGGAGCCTGTCCTGCTACTGCCCCTCTAAGACTGAGTGACCATCACTACTTAGGAGGGACAGTAATGTTTCTGGAATCACAGAAGGAACATGTGACTCAGTCCTCCCCCCAGGTCTTTCTCCTATCCCCCCCCAAGCCCAAGGTTATAAACAAGTGACTCAGGCATGGTTGGGGAGCGCTCCATTACGCCGCCTACCAGTGCCCCAGGGCTAAATTTAACCCACAGCTGCAGCTTTTGGCACTTGGAGAATTTGTTAATCTTGGAGGCTGAAGCCGATGTGCAGATTTGGGGGGTGGACAGGAGTCCAGAGCAAAGTGGGGATTGAGATTGGGTATCCTGGCTCAAATCCTCAAATCCTCAAATCACAAACTCAAATCAACTCCTCAAATCACAGACAGCTACAGGGGCCCCAAGGCCAGGTAGAAACATGGTAAACCTTAAATGGACCAAGGACAATGGGAGAGAGTCCCTGAGCAATAATCAGACTCTTGAAAGTTCCACCATTTGGACACTACAATTCAGAATGCCATTAGAATATTAAAAATTTGAAGGTCTAGCCGGGCAGTGGTGGCACACGCCTTTAATCCCAGCACTTGGGAGGCAGAGGCAGGCGGATTTCTGAGTTCGAGGCCAGCTTGGTCTACAGAGTGAGTTCCAGGACAGTCAGGGCTACACAGAGAAACCCTGTCTCGAAAAACCAAAAAAAAAAAAAAAAAAAAAAAAAAAAAAAAAAAAAAAAATTGAAGGTCTAAACATCCCCAAATAGTAGAATCCTAGGAAATTAATTTTCTAGCACGCTTGACACCTTTGAGTCTACCCTGGAGCATGCTACCCCAGAGTCTCTTGCCCTCAGCAGAGCTGAGCTGAGACCCTTGGATTCTAGCTCCTCTCCGTCCTTCAATGGGAGAGGAAACAGGTCCAACAGAGAAACACCTACCCTTAGTTTGTTTAAAGGAAGGTCCCTAAGCTTGGGCAGAGGAAACGCCTTCCCATTTTGGGTCTCTAATTAGTGATTGCCAAGGACAAAGCCTTGTTCACCAAGAGGGAAATCCAAACATACTGTAACTAGGAGTGGTCACATGAGATACCGGTCTGTGAGGAAGGCTGTGATCACACAAGCCTGGAAGACAGAGGAAAAAGGAGAGGGGCTAGAGTCCCCTTCATGGGAAGCAGCATTTCTAGACTAAAGAATCCAGAGGCAAGACTTCCCTGGGTTCTAGGCCGAGAGACCTTCCAGTTCTGGAAAGGCCCAGACACACCCCACCCTCACTCCGTAAGCCCCCATCGCTGACTCAAAGCTGCTCAGGGAGAAAGCCTCTGCCCAGCTGTCCCCTGTGCGTCATGTGCAGAAGGCCAGCGGCTCCTCTTACAGGGTCCGGGCGTCCTCTATATATAGCCCAGCGCAGACAGCTGCACAGTCGGTTCACAGCCCCACAGGACAGCAGAGGTGTGCAGAGCAGCCCTCAACACACAGACTTGCTGAGTTCCAGAGAGCCGCACCATGACGCTGGGCTTGGAGCAGGCGGAGGAGCAGCGTCTGTACCAGCAGACGCTCCTGCAGGACGGCCTCAAGGACATGCTGGACCACGGCAAGTTCCTCGACTGCGTAGTGCGCGTGGGCGAGCGCGAGTTCCCGTGCCACCGCCTGGTGCTGGCCGCCTGCAGCCCCTACTTCCGCGCGCGCTTCCTGGCCGAGCCAGAAGGCGCAGGAGAGCTACGCCTGGAGGAGGTGTCGCCGGACGTAGTGTCCCAGGTGCTGCACTACCTGTACACATCGGAGATCGCGCTGGACGAGGCAAGCGTGCAGGACCTGTTTGCAGCGGCGCATCGATTCCAGATCCCGTCCATCTTCACCATCTGCGTGTCGTTCCTGCAGAAGCGCCTGTGTTTGGCCAATTGCCTGGCTGTTTTCCGTCTCGGTCTCCTGCTGGACTGCGCGCGTCTGGCTGTGGCTGCGCGAGACTTCATCTGCGCGCGCTTCCCGCTGGTGGCGCGCGACAACGACTTCCTGGGGCTCTCGGCTGATGAGCTGATCGCCATCATCTCCAGCGACGGCCTCAACGTGGAGAAGGAGGAAGCAGTATTCGAGGCTGTGATGCGCTGGGCCAGCAGCGGCGATGCTGAGGCGCAGGCCGAGCGCCAGCGCGCACTGCCCACGGTCTTCGAGAGCGTTCGCTGCCGCCTGCTGCCTCGTGCTTTCCTGGAGAGCCGCGTGGAGCGCCACCCACTCGTGCGCTCCCAGCCCGAACTGTTGCGCAAGGTGCAGATGGTGAAGGATGCACACGAGGGCCGCCTCACTACACTGCGCAAGAAGAAGAAGGAGAAGGGTGAGCAGACAGCTCGGGCCAAGGAGGCCAACCAGGGCACAGAAGACACCAAGGCTGAGGACAACGAGGAACGAGTGCTGCCCGGGATCCTCAATGACACTCTGCGCTTCGGCATGTTCCTGCAGGATCTCATCCTCATGATCAGTGAGGAGGGCGCCGTGGCGTACGACCCAGCCGCCAACGAGTGCTACTGTGCATCCCTGTCCACCCAAATCCCCAAGAACCATGTCAGTCTGGTGACTAAGGAGAACCAAGTCTTCGTGGCCGGTGGCCTCTTCTACAATGAGGACAATAAGGAGGATCCTATGAGTGCTTACTTCCTGCAGGTGCCTGGCCAGCCTTGGGAGGGAGGGGCTAGTGCTGGGTTCTGGGAAGGAAGGGCCTGTGTCTACTTGGGGACTGTCATTGGGTCTAGGACCTTTGATTGCTTGAAGGGGGAAGAGTTACATCCAGTTTTCAAAGAATTGCATACATTGAGTATCTGTGTTAGGCTCAGTGTACAGCAAGCTGGGGGTGGGGGGGAGGGGCTGGAGGCCCTGGCCCAGCACAGGGGGTTAGGGGTCCGAGACAGCGAGAAGAAGTTCCAGGACAGGGGTGGGAAGCATTATCACACAGAGCGCACCTTTCCCCTTTCCAGGGGAGGAAACTGAGTCTCAGCAGGGGCTGGGAGACAGGCAAGCCAGTCCAGGTTGAGGACGTGACTGTGGGACCTCAGAGGCAGGGAGGATCTACAACCTGGCCCGGTGGTTTTGAGCCTTGTTGGCTGGGTGAAATCTGGAGATGTGAAGGGGGAGGGAGTTAGCACTGTTGGTGACCCAGACTGGTGATCCTGTGACAGAGCAGAGCCAGGTGAGCTGGTATAGGCAGCCAGGAGTGGTCAAGTCCACAGGCCTCACAGCTGGAGGAGGTGAGGGGCAGCTCTCCCAGGCTGGCTGGGAAGAGTTTCAGAGGTTAAATAGTATCAAGTGTCCATCCACACAAGGTAGCTCCTGGACCACTCTCCAAGGTGGGCCCCTCGCGTCTATAACCACTGGGTCAGGCAGATACAGAGGGTAGGATGGAAGGGTATAGATTTTAAGAGAGGGGAGCCTTGAACAGATGGTCACCAAAGATCCAAAGCCACAGGGGGGACCTCCGTCTCAAAGGGGGGAAATTGGCTGAACTGGGCCAGGAGGGGAGCACAGGAGGCTGGGGGTGGCTGACCCAAGGATACTGCCCGCCCACAGTTTGACCACTTGGACTCTGAGTGGCTGGGGATGCCGCCTCTCCCCTCACCTCGCTGCCTCTTTGGCCTGGGAGAGGCTCTCAATGCCATCTACGTGGTCGGTGGCCGGGAGCTCAAGGACAGCGAAGACAGCCTGGACTCAGTCCTGTGCTACGACAGACTGTGAGTGGGCAGAGTGGGGCCACCTTGGGAGGACAGGATGGTCTGGGACAGGGGCCCTAGGGTGGGGCTGGGATCACAGCAGCAGCCGGGAGGCCTGCACAGGTGCACAACCATTGGGGGAAGACCTGAAAATAGTCCGTGAGCAGAAGGGCAGATGGGCTGGTTTGAAGGCCCGAGAGCTCAGGGGAGGGGCTCCAGGAATGTATTGAATGCAGTTTGCATGTGCATCATGGGTGTGAATGCAGAGAGCCAGACTTGACACAAGCCTGAGCTATGCTTGTTTCTCTAGGTCATTCAAGTGGGGTGAGTCAGACCCACTGCCCTACGCGGTGTACGGTCACACCGTGCTTTCCCACATGGACCTAGTCTATGTCATTGGCGGCAAAGGCAAAGACAGGTGAGGTTCAGCCTGGTGGGGTGGAGGTTCTGTGTGGCTGAGGGGCAGGCAGTTGTCCAGGCCTCTCCATTCACTCACCCCATCCACCCCACAGGAAATGTCTGAACAAGATGTGTGTCTACGACCCCAAGAAGTTTGAGTGGAAGGAGCTAGCACCCATGCAGACAGCCCGCTCACTCTTTGGGGCTACAGTCCATGACGGCCGCATCTTTGTGGCTGCAGGGGTGACAGACACAGGACTTACCAGCTCCACAGAGGTGTACAGCATCGCAGACAACAAGTACGGTCTTTGCCCTGCCCCTCCCTCCTCTGTGGTGGTGCACCTGTGCCAGCCCTGTTTGCCCTGCTGAGGGTCACAGGCCCAGGTCCCCATGTTGATTTGGGACATTGGCATAGAAGTAGCCCCTCCCATTGCCCAGCTTTCCTGCAGGAGAATCTAAAGAAGGGGCCCCAGGGTGGGGTCTAGGGTTGACCGGTTCCTCATCTGGGGACTGCTACCAGGCAACGGACTAACTCTGACACTGTAGCAATGGGTCAGTTCAGGAAACAGAAGCCAGAGGGACCCATCCAGCAAAGATGGTGGTTAGTGAGTGCCCAACACCAAAAGGTGGGGCTCCCCAGAAGAAAGGCCATACTCAGAATGGAGGTCTGTGGGTGAAGGGGTTAGGGAAGGTTCTAGGATGGGGGAGGTGACGGGTTAATTACGGCCAATGAAGTGTCTCCCATGGGTTTAAGCTCCATGCCTCACTGGCTGTCACAGGACAGAAGATTCAGAAATTTCTCAGAGAAAGAGGGGTCTTTTTGTAGCTGTGACAAGGGATTACAGAGTCCTAAAGCTGGGGGTGTATTAGGAAGAGTCAAGGAGAGGCCCCGGAGCAGGGCTTCTTAGGAATGGGCAGGGCAGAGGAGCTGCATTATCTACAGGCACTCTTTGAGTTTAGTGGAGGGTTCAGTGTTGGGCCTAGCTGTGGGTTGGTGCTGGGCCTAGTTGTGGGTCTTTTTTCGGGCTTAGTGGTGGGTTGGGTGTTGCATGGGAAAGAGGGTGACATGGATGCTTTTGAGTAAGTCTCAGAGGCCAGTTGTTAGGGAAACCTTTGGCATTAGGCAGCAAATTGAAAGCCCATTCAGGAAATGTAGATTCGGGGTACCTGGGGGGGGGTGCAGAAGGAGCCTCCCATAACAGAATGCCAGGGACCAAAGACACCAGGAGAACCATCAGAGAAGAGGGACGGGAGGGGGGGGGTTTGCAAGGAACAGGGCCATCAGAGGTAATCACAGCCTGAGCCCGAGTCCAGCCACACTGGGGACTGAGCTCACAGGTGTAGTGAGATAGACTTGGGGAGGGGGGCAGAGGTGGAACAGCAAGGTGATGGGGAAAGGAGAGGTGGAGGGGGAGGAGCACGTGTAGGGAATTAAAGGTCAAAGGGAAATCAGGAAGCAGGGCTGGGTTGGCCAGAGCGTTGTAGATGATTGAAGGTTAGTGAACTGGAGATTGCCCAGAGATGGTTGCAACCTAGAATTCGGATTTCCAAGGGGTGATGGGCGCAGAGATGGTGGGAACAGAGGCTTGCTGAAGCCCTGGACTACTTACTTTCCCCCCAGGTGGACCTCCTTTGAGGCCTTCCCACAGGAACGCAGCTCGCTCAGCCTGGTCAGCCTGACTGGTACTCTTTACGCCCTGGGCGGCTTTGCCACTCTGGAGACGGAGTCTGGAGAGCTGGTCCCCACGGAGCTCAATGACATATGGAGGTGAGCCCAGCTCTGAGGGTCTGAGTGGGAGATCCTGAGTAGCCTCAGAGCAAGGTCATCAAGCAGTCCTGCTGCACCCCAGATTCTCACCAATCCATGGGGGGGAGAGTGACATGTGTGGCCTGCCCCACTGCGGAGCACCAGCAGGTCACAGACAGGGCACAGGCCCAGAGTCTGTTCTCCCCATTTTCTGAGGCGCTTTGTCTAGAAGAGTGAGCCTGGGAAGGGGAGGTAGCTGGATCCAGGCTCCAAGAGCTATTTCTCTACTCCTTCTCCACTCCTCCTGGTGTGGTCATGTCGGGGGACTTCTTACAGAGAGAAGAGAACTGAGTTGGGGCCTGGAAGTCTTCCAGACAGCAGTGAACTTGGAGGAATGTGGGGACCCAGGAGGTGGCTCTTCCTGGGAGGGAGCTGCTTTAGACCGCAGGGTGTCTTTTCTTAGGGGGTCCATTATGGGGATTCTACTTCTAGGCACATGAAAATCATTTAGAAACAGAGGTACTTGGAGGTGGCCTAGGATACCAGCCATCACACTTTGTGGGGTCCCTGCCTGGTTTCAGTTGATGAGGCTCCCATCCCTGTCCCCACCTTCCCGTCCCCTCAGATTCAACGAGGATGAGAAAAAGTGGGAGGGGGTCCTACGGGAGATTGCCTACGCAGCTGGTGCCACCTTCCTCCCTGTGCGCCTCAACGTGCTTCGCCTGACCAAGATGTGACCAATGCAGGACCCTCACTGAGCCTCCTTCCTGCCCTGTGGCCTCAGAAAAAGCATCGTGGGATCCAGAGAGGAGTTGGCAGAGCCAGAGTCAGAAAGGCCACTTCAGTCAGGGAAAGGACATTGCTGCCTGCTTCTCAATGTCCCTCTGGGGTCGCCATGTCTTCTCAAGGACTGCAAAGCTATAGGCCGGCATCCCAGGTTGTGTCCTGGCCCTGCCCAGGCTGGCTGTGTGTGTGCCATAGAGTCTCCCAAGGGACTCAGTGCCCATGCCAGTAAGATGGGAGTGTCTCCGAAGGTGGCACCTTCTTGTGCTAACCTGGACCTCCCTTAGGAATCTCAGGAACAATAAAGTGCCTTCTGAGCATCTAGTCCAGGGTCTAGAATCAGCCGCCAAAAAGAACTAGTGTCCAGAGGGCTGAGGATTAAAGGCTTGATTATAGCAGTGTTGGGCTGTCAAGTGGCTGGTCCTGTGCTCACAGGACATCTCATCATGTCTGGGTATGACCCTTCCCCCCAAAGCCTGGAGCCGCCAACTCCCTGCCCAGAATAGACAAGGAGCCAGAACTACTATGGTAGAAAAGTCTTTTATTCTATTGGTCAGGCTCCATGGCCTGGGCCTGGGGCCCGGAAGCAGCTGAGCAGAGCCCGGTCCTCTGTGCCCACCCCTACTCCAGCTTCTCTCTGTCCTGCCTCTGCTCTTCCTCCAGTGCCAGGGTTCTCTCGCGCTCCTTTACCAGCTGGACACCACAGTAGGTGACAAACAAGACCGCCAGTGTGGTCTGGGGGAAACCTGTTAGAGAAGAAGCCATGATACCTGAAGCATCCCATCCTAGAGACTCTGCCTCGAATCACACACCCCCTGCTGAGTCCCTCGAGTGCCAGGGTGCTGCCCGTGTGTTAGGTACATCAGAGGTTCTTGTCCTTCGTGTGAGGTTGGGCACATGCTGCATCCTCTCACTCTGCCCCTTACCTGTAAGTATCAGGCGTCGGGCAACCAGCTCTGTGAACTCAAGGCTGTTCAGGCTCACGAGATTGTACATGATGATAGCCCAGAAGTTTATGGCCCCACAGAGGGCCCGGACCCTCCGAGACATCTGCTCTGATAGCCGGGCCTGCAGTCCAAGAATGTCAGTCATTCAGGCCCAGAGGGATGATAAGAGCTGACTAATGCAGCCACTCAGAGGTCAGGGAGACCCAGGCGCCCACTATGTGAAACACTGTCCTGGCAAACAAGAGAGGCTTGGGGAGAAAGTTCTGGACCAGGGACCAAGTGTGCCTGTATGACTCCAGAAAGCACCGTGCCACCACTTCCTGTTATCAGGCTGATCCCAGCCAGTCACAACCTGGAACCCCCTGCCCACCTCGATCTGTGCCAGTGGCCCATGCTCTGCCAACTTCTGTACCCAGAGCTCAAAGTTGAGGCCGAAGCAGTTAAGAACAGACCACAGGTAGACGATGTCACAAGGCCCGAGCCACAGAGTGGTGATGACAAATGTGGCCACGGAGGCAGCCAGCTCTGGGATCACGGTGGAGTGATCCCCGCCGATGTGGTCATACACATATCTGCAGGGAAGACGGAAGAAGAACCTTCAGGAGTCTGGGGCGCACAGCAGGGCGGCGTGTGCTGGGTCAACCTCTGGACCTCGCATTTTTCCCTTCCCAGCACCAAACTGTGGAGGGGAGTACGTGGACTTTCATATCTGCGGCTGGATTTCTCTAGTTCCTAGTTCTGTCCCACCTGGACCCTGGATTTTTCGAAACAGTCTGTGGATGACCCAAGCCTGTGTCTATGGCTCAGTCTCCATACTCAGATAAGCATCTGCCACAAGACATCTCAGTCCAGAGACTGCTTCTCCCACTTCCTCTCAAGCCAGCCCCCAGCCCCCAGCCCCACCTCAGCGGAACATACATCAGTGGACAGTTACTCAGGCTGTAGGCTGTAGTCAGGATTCCCTAACATCCAAGGCACAAGTTCTGTCGACTCTGCTGGGTTGTGACCCCTGCCCACCTCCTGCACCCCACTGCCGTAGTTCAGGGTCCCTCTCATTACTGCTCAGAGGCCTCTTAGTCCAGTGTTTGCCTTGGACCCTCACTACATTCTCCACAAATGCTCGTGGAGCTGGAGGGATGTCTCAGCAGTGCATCAGTAAGAGTGTGTATGCTCTTACAGAGGACCTGGGTTTATTTCCCAGAACCCGCATCAAGTGGCTCACAACTGTTTGTAACTTCAGTTTCAGGATATCTGACGCCTTCTTCTGGCCTCTGTAGTCTTCATCTGCAAGCATGTGGTGCACGTACACACACCCAGGCCCACACATGTACACATAGAATAACAAATCTTATTTTAAAGTGTGGCTCAGGTCACAGAAGTTCACGACTCACCCTTTGATAATAAATGAAGCTCTTTGTGGCGTGAAGACGCTCTGCGGCCACGTGTCTGCCTCCTGCCCTGACTTCGTATCCTACACTCCTGCCCTCATGAGCTGGGACTTCAGACACATTTACACCGCAGAGTGTACACTTTCCTCTTCCTCTGACCTCACACAAGCCCGAGTTCAAACATTGTCCTCTCAGAGGCTTGCTCAGACTACAATCCAAAGAAGCTTCCAGCCAGGGCCAGCAGCCCTACCTCGTCGCACCATCTTCTCTCCCAGACTTCCCACTCTCTACATGCATGCATGCATGCATGCATGCATGCATGTGTGCCTGCCTGCGCATGTGCCTGTGTGCGTGCCTGCCTGTGTACATGCATGTGTGCGTACGTGCGTGCGTCTTCATCTGCTTACGGCCTGCTTTCCTCACAGGAAAGTAAGTTCTGTGAGTTCAGCGTCCTTGCATTGTGTGCTGCATCTGGAGTTGCTACCACACAGTGCCAACCACACAGCGCCAACCACACACCAGCCTTTTACCCCCAGACCTCATCTCCGGCTTTCTTCCTCACCTTACCTCATCCACACACTCTCAGGCCCACACCCCGACTTGAAATCTCACCCCTTCTAAATTTCCGCTCTGCCCAGTGAAGCTTCGCCCATGCGGCCACCATCATTACAAACTTGCTTCTTCCTGCTCACCTAACCTGGGAGATTCTGGTCACTCCCCACCCCACCCCATGGAAAACTTCCCTCTTCAGGTACTGGGTCCTAAATGCTCTCCCCCCAGGGCCTCCTGGGATTTCTCCACTCTGCTCGGAGAAACCTTGGCCTGCTGCATCTCTCGGCCGGCCACCCTTGCCTGCTTCAGCTTCTGTGACTACCCTGGTCAACCCCTTTCCCCATTCTCCTCTTGCTGCTTTTCAAGGCCGACTTCTGCCCTTGGGGACCTGCCTTTGTAGTCACCCTCTGTCCCGCATCTCCCTCAACGCCCCCACTATGTCCCACTCCTCCTTGAAGTTCCTCTTCTGGATCCCCATGATCCCCTGTTAAACTCCCCAGCAGGTCCTCAGTCCCTCCCCCTGCCCTGCCTCTCCAAGGAAAGTGGAAGCTTCCTGCTGCCAGAGCTAGCCCTCCTTGGCTTGTGGCAGCACCCACTCGGGAGCCTCTGTGCCTGCACACTCTGGTTTCTGGGCTTCATATGGCCATGTGTCCTCTCCTGCTGACCACTTTCTTCATGCCTTTCTGCTGGATCTTCCTCAGTCCCTGCCAGCATCCCTGCGGCCCCATCTTGCTGCCTCTTGGCCCTCCTCACTTCACTCTCCCTCTCAGGACTTGGACTCTCTGAGCCTGGTCCCCTTCACCCAACTCATAATGCTCGATGGATGGAGGACCACCAGTCCTTGAGGCTTCTCTGGACTCCAGACTCTCAGGCCTAAATGCTTCCCCAAGTCTCCACAAAGATGTCTCTTGAGTCTCTACAAGTGGGCCCTCCCAATGTCAACTAGGTTTTCTGTGTGAAAGTGTCCTATCCAGCTTCCTAGGTGGCTGGTAGGAATTTGGGTGCTGCCCTACTTCCCGGAACCCCCTACTAAATGACCTCATACCAAGCTGCCAACTGTGTCTCTACTCCCACCATTTCCAGGGCCTCACAAAGTCCAAAGCTGTTTGTCACCCAGGCAGCTGGCACAGCCTCCTCACCGCCTCCTGCTTCCTCCCGCCCAGAGCCAATCTCTAAAACAGTCAACAGACCCCCAGCCCATTGGACTGCCAAGAAGGAAGGCTGGTACCGTTCTCCAACTCACTTGCAAAGCCAGTCATTGATGCCACGGTCGAAGTGCCTGTGGGGAGAGCATTTGAAGGTGAATCTGCTAGACGCAGAGCCTCTGGGCGTGGTCAATGAAGTTGAGGGGCGGGGACCAGCGCCAGACCGCCCTCCTCACTCACGTTTCTCCGAAGACGTAGAGCGCAGTAATGCACTTAGGAGGCTGAGGAGGGTCCAGGTGGTCCAGGCGTGCCACAGTGTTGACGACACCAAATAGGACGGCTGCCTTCACCCAGTCATACACCAGGTTTGAATAGGCCAGGCCCGCTGGGGACAGGTGACATCACTGTCTGGAGATCAGTGCATTGACCACCCCATATAGACGACCAAATTCTGAGCCTTGCCTCTCCCATGGACAGACAGTCTTGTTTCTGTCCCACCTCCACATCCACGGAGACCCTGCACCTCCCTGGAGGTGTGTGCCAGACCTCAGCGACCCATGATAATCAGCCACACCCTCAAGTGCCTCCCGCAGTTTGGGAGAGTAAGGGTTTTGTGTGATGTGCGTCCTATACGTTTCTGACTCGGTTCTAAGTCCTAGCACCCGTGGGTGCTGTGTGCTTGGAAGTATTCCGATGACGGCCCTGCCTCCGCCCTGCGCTGGGGACCCACCAAGAGCACCGTCTGGGAGGCGGCTGGCGAACTTGAGATCGCTGGGAATGGTGAGGATGTAGAAGAAGTGGAAGAAGATGTCCACCGCCACGATAGCTACCGCACTGAGTCCCGCCTGGGCCTGGATGCGCCATAGCTCGCCCTCTGGCCTCACTGGCTCCTGGCTCACCTGGAGGGGCAGAGCGCTGTCTGAAAGGGGAACCACAAAAGGCCTGGGGAGAGGAGACACAGCTTCCTGAGAACAGGGTGCTCGTGCTTGGGGAGCTATGTCTAAGACAACAGGTCAGGAAAAGGAGACCTGGCCATGCTCTGCGAGCCCACGGGGTTTCCCATCACCTGAGCATGGAAGCGGTCAAAGGTCATGATGGGCCCGAAGAAGAAGAAGGGCAAGTAGAAATTGTACTTGAGCAGGTCAGCAAGGGAGTAGCGGCGGTCGGGGTGGGCGCAGCTCTCGAGCGCGAAGCTGGTGCACCGTAGAACTGTGAAGCTGCTGCCCCCGTGGAACAGTACGTCTTGAAGATCAAAGGTGCCTGTTACAAACCCACTCTGGAAGGAGACAGCAAGCCCCCGGCTCACTGGCAGCTCCGTGCTTCTGGGGAAAGACCTTTCCCAGCTTCCGGTAGGAGCTGGGTCCAGCCCTGCCAGGCAACAGTGGTTGGCTTTAGCTCAGCAACATGACAGCAAGGGATGAGCTGGGACGCAAATGGTCACCTTACTCAAAGGCTTGGAGGGGAGACCTTTGGGGTCTCAACATTATCCCCTCTACTCCTGCATACCTGCCAAGAGATCCCGGGGTCCATCTTAAAGGATGCCAGGCTGGCCAGACCAAGGGCAAGGCACAGCCATCGCTGGCCCAAGAGTGAGGCCACATAGAGGACCATACAGTGGCCAAGCAGCAGTAGCAGGTACCATGGGCCCATTGTGCCTACCACAGCCAGGACTCCATATACAGCATACATCCAGGAGCGGAGCTGTGGACATGAGCAGCCTCAGTTAACCTCTTTGTGCACGTGGGAGGAGATCCTGGGATGGATTTCCCAGGGCATTCCAGACAAAGAAGGGCCAGACAGGAGGAGAAGGCCAAGTACCTGAGGCACAGCTCACCTGGGGGGCCACCATTGTGCAGAGTTTGGCAAACAGCACGTGTCCAGAAAGGGCAAAGACAATGATGTTTCGGAAGTTGGTAAACCACATCACCCACTCGAAGTCAGCCACATCCTGGGCAGTCCGAGCGGGAAGAAGTAAGGCAGGTGAGGGCAGTGGAGAGGGAAGAGCCAATCAGAGAGCCTGCTCCATGATCTGAGGACAGTGGCTGTAGGTGTCTGCCCTCACTCTGAGGGAGGTGTCCAGGAAGAGGGAATGGATGAAGGTCCCAAAGGACAGGAGGTCTGTTCCTCGAAGCTCTGTCTCCCCCGTACTCAGCTCGTCCCTGACATTCTACGCTCCCCCCCCGCCCCTGCCACCCTTGCCTAGTTCTGGAAGGCAGCAACCAGAGGGGCCATCTTGTCCTAAATGAGCCGGAAGTTCCTGAAGTTCAAGGCAGAGCCTTCCTTGCCATATGGCACGAGGCTGAGAGCAAGAATAGAGTAGGGGAGGGCGTGGTGTGGGGTGTGTCCAGGGGCCAGGGACCTGAGAGGTGTGGGAAACTTACCATCTTCCGGCCCAGGTACTCCCAGCCAGGTCTCACAGACTCCCGGAAGGCCTTCCTGTGGGCCCCATCTGAGAACAAAATGTGGCCTTGGAGTAGGGGCCTCTTATCCACCTTCCCTGGGTCACCCCACCTAAGGAGGGTGGGGAAGGGAGAGGCTTTCTGGGCTGCAGGGCTCTTAAATGTGTTTGGAACTGTGCCCAAGCCCAGAGCCTAGAGAATCCTCAGGGTCTGCAGCCTCCAAGTTTCTGGTCTGTTGGTCAGGACTCTGAGGCTTCCCAGGCTTCTGTCCCAGGACCCCCGTTACCTTGCGAAGCCTCCAGGAGACCTCGGCCAGCATAAGCCAGGGCACCGCTCAGCACCAGGGAGTAGAGGCCGAGCTCAGCTGCGGGCAGCGCTGTCTTGATGCCCATGGCCTGGAGAGGGCTGAAGGAGAAGCATGGGTGAGAACCCCCAGTCCCAGCCTTGCCTTGCCCCCCCATGGACCTTTACTAGGGTTGTGAAGCCCTCTGAGGAGACTGGTCCACTCAGCCCCTAGGGACTGCCAGGCACCTCCTTCCTTCCTCTGCAGCTCCCAATCTTGCTTCCTTTGAAGGTTCTCCAAAGTCCAGACTTCATACAGACCAGCTTCCTGTCCTTCATACCTCTCTAATGGGCTGACAAGTTTGGGACCGCAAACTGTTTCTGCAAGACTTCCCCAACCATGGGGTCTTTCCCATGGGAGACTCTGTCTCTAGCCCGGCTGTCAGTTTTCCCATCTCTCAGTGGGCCTCCCCTAGCCTCAGAAAGCCCTGCCCACAAGGTCCCCTGAGATCAGTGAACTCCCTAGTACCAACTTCCCAGACTCACTCAGCTCCCAGCTCTGCCTGACCCCATTCCTCCGCCAAGCTGCGAGTCTGTCTTATCTCAGGTCCCTGCCTGTGTCCACCCACTGTCCCCCCTGAAGTGCTGTGTAGTTTAAGCTCTTGCTGCAGGCAGGAGGTTGTGTTATTTGAGGCCCCAGAGTGACCAGAGCTGGACCAGGAAGGGCCAGGCAGGAACTGGGAGGGCTCTGGCTGCTGTCCAAGGTGCTGACCTGTATTAGGCCCAGGATGTGTCTGGTCACTCTCTCTGGCTACCCTGCTGGGCCATCCCTGAGGTCTGGGCCAGTATCTAAGCCCCTCCCACCCTCTTCAGCCTGGCCTTCAGTCTTCCAATGGCCGCCTAGGTTCAGACCTGGAACCGAGGGAAAGAGGAACACGGTGCAGTGCCCTTTTGGAGATGGGTAGGGTCACCCCATCGCCCGCAAGCCAAGACCTTCTCCCAGTTGCAGATCTGTCTTCTCCAGCCCTGCAGCCAGGGTTCTGGGAGCCCACTCCTTGCTACACAGACAGAGAGGTGTGGGACAGAAAGGGTCAGGGACCTAGGGAGGCCATCTAGTGAGCTTCTCTAAAGAGCAGGTGCTCCTAGTGAGTCCCAGCTCAGACCAGGCCACTGCTGGCCCCGCTCACTCCCTTCGGGCCTGGCCCTCCTGAGCAGCCTCTGCACTGTGGCTGGAGGGCTGAGACACCTCTTCATCGGTAGGGTGGGGGAGGGAAGCTCGGATCAGGTTAGTGGAGCAGGAGAGTGAAACCGGAGAGGATGAAGAACGCACAAAATAGCTGTGTCAGCTGCCTCCCACTCGCCACTTTCCAATTTTAGCTCCCCATGGCCGGTGGGGAGTGTCCCCAGTGAGGCCTCAGCAGGGGGCTGGCTCCCAGTCTGGGGCCCCTCCTGATGGACCCCTGGACCTGTGCTGACTGTGGACCCCGGGTGCCCTTTGCCCAGCACTTGGCTCAGGTGCACCTGGAGTAAAGCCCACCTTGGGACTCATGGTCTGGGATGAGGACTCTGGGGTGAGACCCACAGGCCTCAAGGGCTCCAGAAGGGCTGCATACCCAACTTACACTGACCTTGAAGAGGCTGTGAGGAACCCTGGCACACTGCCCACCTCAGGGCTCCGGGGTCCTGCGTCCGACCGTGAGTCTGTCCGGCTGGCTGAGCTGTGGGGCTACAGTGAGGTGTGTCCAGCTCTGGGGTCCCCACCCCCTGGAGGCTAGAGCGGTGAGTGGTGACAGCCGGAGGGGGGGGGAGGAGGAGGTGGCCTTCCTGGAGTGGAGCAGACCGTTTGTGGAGCAGAGCCGAGTGCTGCAGTACTGTTGGCCACAGAGAGCTGTGGGGAGTGGCAGGGAGACTGTGGGGGTGATGAGGGGGGGAAGGGGTTTCTGGGGACACAGGTTTAGGCAGGGGCACGTGGGCTTCCCTTGACCTTTCTCTCTTCAGCCCTGGAAAGCCTGTGCTTTCCTTTGTGCTGTGCCAGGATCTCTTCTTCCAGGGAGCCCTCCAGGCAATCTCTGCAGACTGCTAGTCAGCCCCGCTCCCACTGCCTGAGCTCCCATATACTGTATGTGCAGTCTTGAACACCTGGGCTCTGTGAACTCCTGCCGCAGCCTTTACCTGTGACCCCTCAAGGGTGTCCAGGGAAGGCCTATCGAGTTCCCACCCTGAGTCTCCATCCTGACAAGAGCCTGGGCTAGACAGGCACGGGTGTTAGGGGAAGGCTGGCATTTCTGGTAGAATTGGTACTGGCAAGGACAAGGGTGCAGGCTCCAGGATTCAAGCCTTGTCCCCACAGAGTTGACTAGGGGGAAGGGTGACATCAGGGTCACCTGGAATGGATGGTGTCCTCTTAATGGCAGGCAAGAAATCCTAATGTGAAATCCGTAAGCAACTGCCGCCCTGCTGAGTCTTCCTCTAGGGTGAGATCCACAGTGGGTCTGGATGTGTGGTTCCTCTCATGCACAAGGGCTTGAGGAAAGGTCCTGGGACCTCCCATCCTAAGCTCAGTTGAGGATGGACAGGGCAGGTGTGCCTCCTGTAAAAACCCTGGGAAGTTAGGCCGGGAGCTTCCTCCCAGGAATGCAGACACAGGGTCCCAGAGACGCAGCCCGGAGGGCACCATGCATACTCTCCTGATGGTGACTGAGAAGCCATGATGCTGGCCTCTGACCCTGAACAGGGTTGGGCAAGGGGTTGCTGTGGAGGGGCTATCTGCTCATGTGACTGGGATCCAGATGCTACAGGAGGCTAGGATCAAAGGACGAGGGGGAGCTTAAGCAAGGTTCTGGCTTTCTGGGCAGGTGTGTTTGACACCAGAGCAGCGTGTTGAGGCACAATTAGTGGTTGTCACCGATAGTAAATAATAATAGCCAGGACGTGAGCAGAGTAACTCTTTTTAATGTCCCCACAATCCACAAGGACCATCTCCAGCTGGCAGAAAGGAAACTGAGACACAAGGTGGATTAGATAAGGTCAGCTCCAGAGCCTCTCTCTGGAAGGGTCTGCGCCACACAGGGTGAGAACTCGGTCTATCCACAGGAGAGAAGGTGAGGCCACCATGGGCAGGCCATGCACTTGGTGTGTTGTGTAGCAGTGTCCTCTAAGATGAGACATTTCTTCCTCAGGGAAGGAAGTTCCTTATGACTAAGGAAGTAGACAACTCAGAAGCTTCAGCAAGTCCGTGAAACTGATGAGATACACTAGGCTCCACCCTCCCCAACTTAACTGTAAGGGTTGCTGAGACGCCCTGATACACACCAAGACACCTGAAAGGGACTTAGGTCAACTGAGCCACCTTGAAGCGACACTCTCCAACCCGCTGAGATGCCTGCAGGCTGTGCAGTATGCTCCAGGCTTCCAGTTTTGTGAGCTGCCCCTGTGCTGGGGTGGGCTTTGGTGATACAGCTGTCACTGAGTCATTTCTGGTCCTGTAACCTCTCACCCATATTCTTGTAAGTAACCCCAATAAAGCTTACTGCTTTACCGAGTTGGACTTTGGTGGTCTCCTTATTTTGGTCAGTTCCCTCTCTGGGGTGGGTAGACATGAGTTTGAATCTTCCCAGAGGTGCCACACAACATGGTGCCCTCAGGAGGTGCTAAGGCTGAAAAGTTGAAGCCAGTTTTTGGGCCTCTGATTTTCATTTGTTAACTGGGTTCTCTGTGCTCTTGAGGGATGCAGTGACATCCTGTGGGCACAACTGATTGCTCATAGAGGTGCTAGGGAGCCGGACCCTGAGGCAGGGCCCATTCAGCAGTGGCACTCTCCCTGGTGACCCTGACACTGCAGCATACAGGAAGGTGGCCCTGCGAAGGCAGAGGGGTAGAGACTGGGTGAGCCCCTCCACCTGTGCCAGGGGCTGTAGGGTGGGGCACTGGCCCAACAAACAAGGGACTGGAAGCTGACTGGGCTGAGACCTGCACAGGATTGAGAGCTACTTCCTGGTGCCTCAAGGCTCCATGAGAAAGTTATGAAGAGGGAGAGCCCGGGGCTCTTCAGCTCAGCCTTTTGCGTGTTGGGCAAGTGTCCTGGATGGGCGCAGCAGTGCATGCTGGGTGGTGTCTGGGTATGGTAGCTATATGCATGCTGTGTGGTGTGGAGCGTGAGGTGAGCATATGGACACTCAGGAAGAGCGGGAGAGACTGCATGTGGCAAGGCTCGCTGGCATGTGGAGGGGGGCTGTTGGCTCATGGGGATTTGATGTGAGACAGGCTGTTTGGGATACTCCCACTGGAAGCCACCTTGTCCTGGACTCTCTGGGGATGGGGAAAGGGCCTGGTAACAGTGAACTTTGTTTGGGTCAGCTGGACGTAGCTTGCAACCTTGCCCAGCTCGTGCCCAGGGAGCTTGTCTGCCTCACCTCAGCGGCTGGAGACACTGCTCAGCAAGTGTGTGTTGACTACAAAGACTGGGCATTTACTGAGTTTACTGTGTGCTTTTTGCTGCTGCACACATGTTGAATGTCCCAGCTCAGTGTGTGCTGGGGGAGCTACAGTGAGGGATACTGGGAATCTTGTCACCTCAGCCAGCAGAGGTGGGGGATGGGCCCTGGCATAAAGCCCCATGCAAATTGTTTGTGGTCACCTGGAGGTGTTATAAACTATACTCACTGGCCTTTAAGTCCAGCGCCTGCAGGAGCTGGCATATGTCAGGACTGCCCATGCAGACAAACCTCTGTAAGATGCCAGCTCACCCCACAGGGTACAAATGGAACCCACTGTGGCATCTGGCAGCAGGACCTCTTCCCCTCCCACTCTTTCATTGGCATGGATGAAACCAGTCTGCGGACAGAAGTCATCGGCAAAATGTCTTACTCTGAATGGCCCTCCGAACAAGGTTTCTAGTGCTGTCCCATTTCACAGATGAAGGTAGACGAGATTGAGGTAGAGAGATGAAATGATCTGCCCAGAGCCATGCTACTTTTGAGTGGGATGAAGCTGCATGGCTGCCAGCTAAGGTCCAGGCTGCGCAAGCCAGGGCTCCTTCCTCCAGCTGCCCAGGAGAGGGGCCACAGCAGATTTGCATTCCTCTAAGGGAGGCTGGCTGGTCCTTGCCTGCTTCCCACTCCACAGGTTCTGCTGAGGCCCGGCGCCTGCACCCCAATACATCCAGACTTCTCTCAGGCTTCCCAGTGCCTGCAGAAGGTGTCCATGACTCTGCTTCTTATTGTCACATACTGTCCCTCCCAGCAGAGCCTTCCTGACCTCTCTCTGCCATAGACCTGCATGTGCCTACCCCTTTGCTCAGTGCCTGTCTGGTGCTGTTTGTGCACCTCTGTTGAGCATGCATGGCTGCTGTGTCTATGCCACAGCTATGGGTGACCTTCCCTGGGTCTAGCTATGACTGCTATAACTGCAGCCAAGGGGATGACACTGTTATAGCCACTGAGATGAGGGTGTCCTGGGCTGCTCCTGCAGCAGCCTTTAGCTCACCACTGCCATGAAGACACACTGCCCATGTACCAGGACCCACTGTCTCACCTGTACACCCTACGCCCCAGCCCTGCCTGGATTGCCTTCTGACTCCAGCACCTATACCTCTGGGAGCAGTTATGGGTGGAGCTGTGTAGTCTTGGGGCCATCCAGGTTTCCCTGGCAGGGGCAGGAACACACTCCACCAGAGCTGTTGTGACTGTGAAAGTAGACTTGTTATTCCAAGCACAAGGCTCTGCCCTGTACACAGAGAGGCTGGGCACAGAAGGATGACCAGGTGGGTGCTAGGACCTGAGTGAGGGGTGACAGGGGAGGTCTAGATGGCTCCAGGTGGATGTTCCATAAGGAAGCACCAAGGGGCTCATCTTGTGTGGAGAGCCCATAGCACCCCAGGGCCCTGGAGAGGCCCTAGGGCAAGGACAACAGCACCTGCTCAAGAAAATGCACCAGCCAGCCAGAAATGGCTGGCCACCGCCCCTGCTCAGGTATCCTCAGCTTGCCTGCTTTGCTAGGATACCGAATTGCTTCTGGGAGGAGCCGAGTGGGTGCTGCCTGAACCTGAAGTGTTGGTCCTCCAGGAGTTGAGCTAGCAGCTGTGTTCTACTGCTTGTTGGCTTTCTGCTGCCGTAGCGCCTGCAGGAAGACCCCTTTCACCTGGCCCAGGGTCTGGTGGTACATGCGGAAGTCCTCCTCCTTTCCTCTCAGGGCACTGCCCAAGGCGTCCCTCAGAATTCCGTTCTCTTCCATCTGGATGGTCAGCCTGGACCAGAGGGAGACGGGGCTGAGTGCGCTAAGCCAGGCAGTGGGTGTTCTGGGCCCAGGGCCTGGAGAGTAAGCTATGGAGCAGGTTCAGGATTCTTACCCACCTGCCCTTCTTCCCTGGACCCCCTGGGGACACACACCAATGGATCTGTCTCTGGGCCCATTCACAGTATTGACCCAGAAGTTCCCACTCCCAGTAACCTCAACCACCCGGTTTCCGAGTTTTGTTTTTTTCTACCATGTATGCACGATTTTTTTTGGATGGGACTGTGTGTCCCCAGGCTGGACTCCAGCTCCATCAGCAGCCAAGGGTGAGCTTGAACTGATCGTCATGCCACACCACTGCTGAGTGCTGGCATTACAGGCGTGTACCACCACACCCTTGTACACAGCACTGGGGACCGAGCCAGGGCTCTGTGCTTGCTGTGACAGCCCTGGGCTGCACCTGTCCCCTCAGTTCCTTCTTAGAGGTAACTGCTGGAGGACACAAGAGCACAGCCCAGTATTGACAGAGGTCTCCTCAGAACTATGGGTCATTAGGGCACCGTGGAACCCTCCATGGGCCAGTCTTAGCACAAGCACCCTTCTGGGCAAGTAGAGGTCCTGGGTGCAAGGGAGAGAGCCACGGCCCCTCTGCCCAGGAAGCCTCCATACAGGTGTCTCTACCCTTTCCAGAAGGCTGGGCAGGAAGCACCTGGCATTCAGCTCCTCTATCTGGGATTCCAGGGGCATATCGGAGAGCTGAGTGGAGGGTGAGTCTTTCTTGGCACTTCCAGATGAGTTGGGCTTGGTGCTGGCAGCAGGAGGCCCTGTGGAGGAGCAGCAACCATTTTCTGTAGTGAGGTCAGAACTATGCAAGCTCTCCCTTCTCTCCCACTGCAGGATGCGGGGATGGGGGCTGCCTCTGCCCAGAAGCCTTCCCTGACTGCTCTCTACATCTCTGACCCGGGCTCTGCCCTCTGCCCCAGCCGTGGCTTTGCCTGCTTGTGCACAGTGGCTCTCACGTGGCCATCCACCTCTACCCCTCATTTCTGTCATTTGCTTATGATAGATAGTGGGACCTTAGGGCTGGCCTGAGAGCTGAGCCCAAGCCTAGGCTGACACTGCTTTTGGTCCCCCACACCCTGGTTCTCCAATGGCTCTACTGAGCCCAGCAGATTTATACTAGGAAGCTATGGGTGATAGGCTTAGAGTCCACAGAGGAAGAGAACGAAGCCATTGGTGGCCTTGGGTGACGATGGCAAGGCATCATATGTCCTGAGCTAAAACAGCCTCAGGAAACCCCCAGTCTTAGCAGCACTGGCCTTCATCCGTGCTGTGTGGCCTTGGGTAAACCATGGACCTCTCTGAGGTGGCCTCCTCACCTGTAAGACAAGGAGACAGCACTGTCCCTGGCACTATGAGGACAGCTGGACTCAACACTGGTCCTCAGAGCCTGTGTGACTGGGTCACCGACTAGAAAGCTCTGAGCCGTTTCCCACGGCACCCTGCTGCCCCAGCTTCCTGCCTCCTTCCCGGTCCTCTGAACTTGACTGTGCTTCCACCATGTCCTTGTGCTTACTGGTCCCTGCCCCTGTGTACTTGGCCTCTGTTCAGGGAGGTGGTTTCACAACCTGACTGTCTCCTGAGCTGTCCTGGGACAGGTGAGAGAGCTGGAGAGCTGTGCTCCCCACAGGCCAGTGAGTGGCAGAGGCCACATGGGCCCTTCAGGCATCTTGGACCACAGGACAGAAGCTACCTAGATAAGGAGAGTGACACCCAAGAGAGGAACTTGGGCCTCTCAGCCATGGAAAGTCCACCAGAGTCCTGCTTACAATCTGGCCCAGCAGACCAATTCTGCACAAGACCAGTTTTGATCAGGGCTCCATTAGGCTCTGGCAGCCGGTGTGTGAGATGGTGGCTGAGGGCATGCAGCGGGGGAATTGGTGTTTCATGCTAAGGTTCCTACATGGCACCCACTGGGACCTGAGTCTCTGGGAGTCATGGTGGGACACCGGGCAAGAAGCCCCCACAGCAGAGACACATAGAGCTGCCCACACTTAGATGAAGAGCACAGGCGCCCACCTGCTCCTGAGGCTGTGTCACCTACTAGACCCCTACCTGGCTTGCTCTTCGCTTTCTGGGACACCGAGGCCCTGGTGGGCTCCAGGCGCAGTTTCTCCAGGTGCTGCTCCAGCAGGACCGCTCGCTGGCGCTCCTCCTGCAGCCTGCGCTCCGCTTCCAGCAGCTTGCTGCTGCTCTCCTCCACCCTGGCCATTAGACACAAGCGGCACACCCTGCAGGCGGGTGCCACCATATCCAGTTCTTGGATCCCGCAGTGGTGGACACACTATGGAGGTGATAGCTTGACACCCTTGTCTTGATGCTTATGGCACTAACACCAGAACAGTCATTTTAAACTCATACAGTTCCCTCTGAGACTTGGGATGCAGACCTGGCAGGTGTCCCACCCCTCTGCTCCAACCCCTGTCCCCAGAGCAACTACCTCTCTGGCGTTTCTGCTACACACTGCAGACGGCCATGTGCCTAGCTTTGAGGCTTAAACAGGTCTTGGCTTCCTGTCATTATGAATGATGATTGCCTTTTATTTACTGTCCCCTATCAAACTCAGCCATCTCTCCCCTTCCCGACTGAGCTGACACAAGGTGGTATATCTGTTTCCTATTGCTGCTGTAACACACCTACCACAAAACCAGCAAAAATTAATGAGAAAAATTAGCACAAAGTTGCTGTCTCATGGCTCTCTAAGTCTAGAGCCAGCAGGCTCCACGCATCACAGGCTGACATCCAGTGACCTGGGTTTCTATCTAGAGTCCTTGGTGGTAGTGGGGGGAGGAGAATCCCCTTCCAAGGTCACTCAGAGCATGGTGGCAATGGGACTGCCTCTCTTCCCTGCTTCCCGATGGCTTCAAAGGGCACACTGCCCCTCCATCCTCAGAGCTGCCTCTGCATCCCTCTGACCTGAGAGTCCCCACAGCTCTCGTGAATGGCCCCAGGTAGGAAAATTCCTCTGCTTTTATGGGCAGAAGTGATTATCCAGAATGACCTTGTTTTGGGGCCCGTGATGCAGTGCAAAGTGTTCACAGGCAGAGACACCACAGCCTGCCTTCCACAGGCACATCGGGATGACCCTGTGGTCATCTGTACTTCGTGATTTCCCTGGACTTTATGAGTGTCACGTGCTCCTCACATCTCCATGCCTGCTACAAACCTAAGACCCTGGACGAGCCTGCTTGGATTATTTCATACAGCAGCCTGTCCCATCCCGTGGGCCTTGCTGTGGCTCCATAAAGCACTTTGGATTTCTGTGACACTAAACACTCAGAAGGCCAGGAATCTGAGATCCATTCTGAGCGAACGGTTACAGGAACAGGTGCAGATCAAAGTTGCAGCCTGAGTCTATGGCAGACAGCGGGGAATGAATGATCTGCGGGGCATGAATGACCTTTTGTGTCGGTTAGGGGCAACGAGGAGTTGAAAGGTCAAGAAACTCAAAAAGAACCTAATTACTAAGCAAAAACTGTGCATTAGCCTGTTGGTTTAACTGGTCAGCAGCCAAGGTACATGCTGTCTTTAAAAGCAGATGCACACACACAAACTCAAAGGCCGAATGTAAGGGTGGGCCTGTGCTCATGCCATCACAGTTGAGCTGAGCTGAGCTGCCCAGGCACATGGGGACATGGGCATTTAGAAAGCCTCCTGCGGTTAGTGATGGCCTTACCGACTCTGCAGAACACTCTAACCATCAGTACCAATGTGTCCACTCTGCGGGACACGGGGTCAGTGAAACAAAATGGCCATGAGGAAGCAGACAGCACAATGTCACCTGGATGGCAGGAAGGCGAGTACACGGAGTAGTTCTGGTCCACGGGGCTGACGCCCACGCCCCAAACTCACCCTCCCTCAAAAACTACAGTGCAGACTTACATGCTTCCTGCCAGAACTCTGTGGGGAGAGGGCATGTGTGCCCTGCCTGTCCACAGCTTTCTGGGCCCTACAGTCCTCTAGAGTGACCCCTACTTGGCTTTCCTGTCACAGAAGCATCATAGAAGAATAGGGAAGATGCCATGAAGACCACTGTCTTCATGTAAGGAAAATGGCAGCATCGCGTGACAGGAGGAGCGACTATCCATGGCTGCTACGACAGTCCCCAGAGAGGAACCCACATGAGGACCCACAGTGAGCCCAGGGCTGGCAGAGCCACAGCGGAGCAGCAAAGTGCGGCACTAGAACAGGAAGTGTAGGTGAGGTGCAGGCTGAAGACGAGCACAGGCAGCCTGCCCTCCTGACTGGAGGAGAAACAGGAATGCCCCAGGGGTTTCAGTAAAAGTTATGGACTTGCCCTTCCTGACAGATATGATAGACCTAAATGAAACAAAACCCACGGTCTTGAAGATAAAGGAAGGAACTGCTCTGGAATCAGGAGCAAGAGTTTATAAGGAAGGGTAGTCATGAGTGAACTCGTGAATGACAGGCAAGCAGGGTCCAAGGATCCTCTACACAAGTAATGACAGTTCAGAAACCAGGAGGGAGTCGAAGCCTCCTGGAGAAACTGCAAAGCAAACTCCCTGTACTACCGGGAGACAGGAGCTGCTTAGGTCTGCTACTCACTGAGTGCTTGTGTGTGTGTGCACACATGTGCATGCCTGTGAGTGTGTGTATATGTGCGGTTGTGCATTCAGGTGTGCATGTGTGCATACATATGAGTCTGTGTGTGGGGGTGGGTGGGGGGTGGGTGTGAGCATGTATGTCTCTCAGGGGACAATCCTGAGCCTTCACTGCTCAACCATCTCTCAAGCCCAAAGAGTTTCTTATGACTTCATGAGTCACCACAGACTTGCTGTCTTCAAACAATACAAGAATTCCAGGAAAAGAAAGAAATGTCTGTAATGTAACAGCAACAGGATTCAAGACAACCTCATTAAAAAGTAGGCAAAAAGTACTATGCCTCAAAGAAGATATGAGTTACTCTCATCACATGAAAGGAACGTTTAGTACCTGTTAGCACTAGGGAAACCCAAGCCACATTGAGATAACTTCAGACCCACTAGGATGGCTACATATGGAAACAAAACAAAACCACCTCGTGGTCCCTGTAGACCCCGCACCATCAGCATCAGAGCTGTCTGGAAGGCTGTGAGGGAGGGCGGTAAGATCCTCTCTGCAGGGGACAGACGCACAGGTACAAGTCACCGCTATTCACAATCCTCCAAGTTCCTAGAGGCTGGCTGTAGCTGTCTAACAAGCCCAGGACCCTGGGTTCATCCCAGCACATAGAAAAAATAAAACAAAATGCATGCTAATCACAGCACTCAGGAGGCAAGGAGGAGGAGCTCAGTGAACCTGAGGACAGCATGGTCTACACGGCAAGCTCCAGGCTAGCCAGGGCTGCACAGTTAGGCCCCGTCTCAAAAGCAAACAAACACACCAACAAAACAAAAACTAAGTAAACTGAGGACAGAAATAAACACAAAGTATCTGAAAACTAGAAACCAGTAAATCAGACAGAGGAATGTAAAGTAAACTAGGGAGATCATGAGATCAACTCGACAACTGAAGAGAACCCATCTGGATGAGGGGGGAAGACCCGTGGGGTATCAGAGAGTGAAACAGGCAGAGATTATGCATAATGTATGGTGTAACTTAAATATTTATGACAAATTAAAAATTTAAAAGCAAACAAATCCAAGGCTGCTGTCACTCCGCTGGTGAGCGAAACAGGAACGTGAGCTGACTCACATGGGGGAAGGAAGGGCTTTCGTTTCTGCTGTGCTTTGCTCTTTCAGGAATGTGTGTGTTCTGCTTAACTGTGGATTCCGTTTACACTCGGGGACTTAAGAAACCAATGGCTGGCATCACGGAAAATGGAGAAGCATGATGTGAGTTTCCACAGTGTAAGTGTGTATGTGTGTGTGTGTGTGTGTGTGTGTGCATTTGTGAGAGTGTATGTGCATGTGTGAGTGTGTGTATGTCTGTGTGTGTATGTGTGTGAGTGTGTATGTGTATGTGAGTATGTGTACGTGTATTTGTGAGTGTGTATGTGTGTATGTGTGTGTATGTGTATATGTTGTGAGAGTGTGTGCATGTGTGTGTATGTGTGTGTATATGTTGTGAGAGTGTGTGTATGTGCGTGTGAGTGTGTGTGTATGTTGTGAGAGTGTGTATGTGCGTGTGTGTGTGTTGTGAGAGTGTGTGTGCATGTTTGAGTGTGTGTACATGCGTGCATGTCTATGTGTGTGGAGGGGTTTATGTACATACTGATGTGTGCTTAAGCCATGTAGAGGCCACAGGCCAGCCTTGTCTGCCATCCTTAGACACCATCCACTTCTTTTTCAGGACAGGGTATCTCACTGGACTAGAAGTGACCAAGTAGACTCAGTTGCCTCAAGCATCCACTTCTTGTCTCCTCTGAGCTCTGGTGAACAATAATGGGAATGGCTTGGAAAGAACTAAGTAAGCTTAGCCTTATTGCAAGCAAGAATGCCACTGGGGAGCTGGAAGTAAGAGCGTCAGCCTCACCTATCTAGAGAGGCCAGCTTGGGCTGCAAACAGCAAACAAAACAAAAAGCAGATTTTAAACACCAGCAGCAGCAACAAAATACAGCTAATAAAATAGGTTTCAAGGCACTCCCATCTTCTTAGAATTCTATGCCTTAAAGTTCTCTTAGGTTTCATTCAAGAGAAAGGCACCATAAAATGTCAGCCCAGAGAGCTGACGTTTCTTTCTATGGCGGCCCTGACTGGAGTGTGCATGGGGGAGGGAGGAGGACGTGGACTTGATTGCTCACTTGAGGAAGAGAAACAGAGAGAACCCAGGGGTGATGATGGAGGGAGCCACTGAGTGGCTGAGGGAGCTTTGGGCTAAATGACATCACTAAGAAATAAAACTCAGCTCATCCTGGATGGGGGGCAAGAGGCGAGAAAAAGCAGCAAATGGGAAAGGCCGAGACACAGAAAATACCCCATGCTGGGGGACTGGGGGCATGAGGCACAGGCAGGAGGATCATGAGTTTGAGACCAGCCTGAGCCACATTTGAGCTGTTATCACAAAACAAGACACGACACCAAAGCCAAGGACATTCTTTTAAAAAGGGACATGACATTTCCCATGGGAGACAGCCCCTCTCACTCGAAGCAAAGAGAGAAATAACTCAGCAGGTAAAGCCACTGCTGCCAACCAAGCCTTACAACCCCAGTCAGGTCTCCAGAATCCCACACATGTGCGCGCGTGCGCGCGCGCACACACACACACACACACACACACACACACACACACACACACACACACACACAGAGTCACACACATGCACAAGTACACACATACACACACAATTAAATAGATAAAAAAAACTAAAACTTTTTTAAAGGAGAGAAACGGATAAAAATCTAAGAAATAACTTATTTCTCAGACACTGGACCCAGGTCTGAAGAGAGGGGAACAGCAGAGGTGGGCTCACCCAGCTTTCCACAGCATATGTCAGTGAGGGTCCTCCTGGCCTACACCCTGGGGTGCGGGGATCCCAGCTGAGCATGTGACTTCTCCAGGATAACAGAGGCTGGGGACTAAGTGGCAACAGGCTGAGGCAGCCAGAAGCTGTGGGGAGCACAGGAGAGACAGGGAGCCCAGGCTAACTGCAAGAAAGGCCCACGTGGGAGGGCCTGGCTCCAGGGTAATGCCTGGGGTCTCAGGGCCTGGCTCCAGGGTAATGCCTGGGGTCCAGGGCCTGGCTCCAGGGTAATGCCTAGGGTCTCTTTTGCTGACACCTAGGAAGTAAAGACAACATAACCTGGCTGATGGCTCTGAGGACAGTCTCACAGAGCCCCTAACTGGCACAGAGTATCAGAATGAACCTGAGGGCTCCTAGCAGCTGACAGAGGTGTATGTGACTCAGAGACTGCCCGCCTTATACATGTCCTGGCTGATTTCCTGTCTCACCCTAGGCCCAGTCCTGTGAGGGAGGTCCTAGGAAAGCCTACTTCAGGTGGAGGGAAGGCAATGGAGGGTGTGAGGTGTGAGTCACCCTGCCCCATTTATGACAGAGAAGACCATGGGCATGCCAGTAGCTGATGAGCCGACATCGTGTGGAGCAGTTCTGAGTGAGGTACAGGACTTCAAAAGGACCAACCATTGTGCTCAGAGCCCCTCCAATCACAGACACAACTCAGGGGAATGGAGGCCAAAGCCCAGGGGGAGGGCATGGCTGCCTTTTGACAGCTATGAATACAATCATACAGAGATTAGGTTTTCTGTACCTGAGGCCCTGCGTGTGCAGCCTTTTCCTGCTTAGGTACCAGTCACCCTGGCTCCCTTGGTAGCAATGCCCTGTGTTTTCTTCGGTAAGCCCCCTCCCCCAATTCTGTGAACACCTGGAGCTACCTCCAGTATGGGGGTAGTCAAGGAGCTAAAACTCTCACAAGAACAGAAACCCTTGGGCTCTTGCTCTTGGGCCTCCTAGTTCTTCGGCATTTTCCACCACTTTCCAGGTCTCCCTCCAACTACACTTAGGCAGAACTGGTTTCTATTATCTGTCATCAAAGAGCCCTGACTGACACATGACACTGCCGTGAGGACAGAAGCTTGCCGGTGTCTTTTGTATTTCTCAGGATGGAGATCACATGGCTGGCCCACATGCTGGCCTGGGTACCTGCAGTTCTTGCCAGCTGGGTCACTTGCGCAGGGGCACTGATTGAGTGAGTGAACTGTCAGCAACCCTCTGGAGGCAGCTGGACCTACGGGGCACCTCAGCTGCGCACCCCCTTATTGCCTCTCAGAAACCCCAGCTTCTCACCTCAACTACCCTCCTGTTCCCAGCAACTGCTAGCATCAGGCTAGGCAGTCTCTCCCCCCCCACCCCCGCATAACCTCCCCCCTGCATGATCCCCACTCCCCCCCCCCCCCCATGAAACTCTTTGGTAGCTCTGGAGGATGGTTACACTCCACAGAGCTTAATCTCCTTGAGTTTGCCTGACTGTGCAGGGCTGCCCCTGAGAACAATTCCTACCCAGATGACAGAACCCACAGCTGTGGGCCCTGGAGGGGCATTTGAGTTGTGATTGTGAGGGAGCCCAGTCCCCACCCGCAGGCTGAGGAGAGATGGTTAGGTGCCATGTGTTACCGCTTCTGCAGCACAGTGACAAACTCATTGAGCCGGTCCCGCTCCACCTCAGCAGCCTGCCAAAGTGCCTTCATTTCTGCAGCTTGTGCCTGCCAGCCTTTTTGTTCTTGTGAGTCTGAGAACCTGGGGCCAGAGGGGAGGGCAGAGGACAGAGGTCATGTGAAGTTCAAAGACACATATCCCATACAATGGCAGGGGGACAGGGAAATTCAGAGGTTCTGAGATGGCCAGAGGGGAGGAGACCCCAGCCACCATGCCTGGGTCTGTCTATCAGGATGTGGCTTCTGGGGCCTGGCTCCCTGCCAGAGTCAAGTGGCTTCCCTTGGCTGATGGTCCCTGAGCTATTCAGTGTTTGGCCTGAAGAGTCACAGGTACTTCCTGGGAGACATAGCCCAGTGGTAGGCCACCTTGCTTTATAGCCACATGGTAAACCTCAAGTGAGAGCAGGCCCACTGGAGGCTTGGTCTGGATCCTGAGCTGACCTGCATGAGGGGAGGGGTGAGTGACAGCAGGATCTCCAGTGGACAGTGGGTAGAACTCGGGTAGGACAAGCCATCCTTTGTCTATGAGCCCACAAGAAGAACAAAGGGTGCCTTTAAGCCCTAAGTCTGGTTATATCCACAAAGGGGCTGGAGAGCTGAGGGGATATCAGTGACTTAGTGTGGGGGCCCACATGATGTGGGGTGCTCCCTCTGGAGAGGGACTCTCAGTGGGTAAGAGAAGGCTGTGGAAGGTGGGGCCAAGCCAGGAACCTCGTGCTGACTCCCCAGTCTGGCAGGCAGGCCAAGCTCTGACTCTGAAGCTGTTTACTCTATCAGGTGGCCCCACCATGCTCTCTGGCCTTATATAACCCTGGAGGCATGCTGGAACTTTGCCTGGCCTCAGGCCTCTCTCCTTGTAATGGCCTGAGGAGGCTGTGAGAGCTAAGGGATTCTGTATTCCTACCTGGGTGAGGTCCCATGGGGACTAGACAGGGACGGCCTCGTGAGAGCAGACTCCACAAGTGTATGGCCCAGGTTGGTCACAGAGCTGTGTGGAGGCAGAAGGATCACACAGGGGAGGAGTGGGTACACTGGACCTCACAGTGGACAGGAACTGAGGAAGCTCATGGAGCAAGCCACGCGGGCCTCATGGTTTCCCCGTGGATTGGCTGCCCTTCCTTGCTCAAGATAAAACAGAACCCCAAGCAGTCCACAGCAGTGAGTCTGAGAGACTTAGGAGTAAGTGTGCTCTGAGGCTGCAAAGGGGCCATCAGCAGGTGCTTCAAGTGATGGCACCCATGCTGACAGCTCCTTCCTGCCATGAAGAGCCAATAGAACAGGGGAAGGTTTCAAATAGAACAGCAGCAGGACAGCCATCTTAAAACAGTGTGTGTGTGTGTGTGTGTGTGTGTGTGTGTGTGTGTGTGTAATGTGTGTGGATGTGTGGTGTGTGAATGTGTCTGTGTGGCATATGTGTGTGGTGTGTAGTGTGTGTGGTATGTGTGTGGTGTGTGTGATGCGTGTGCATGTGTGTGTGTTGTATATATGTGCGGTGTGTGTGTGCATGTGTGTAGTATGTGTTTATGTGTGTGGTGTATGTGGATGTGTGGTGTGTGAATGTGTCTGTGTGGCATATGTGTGTGGTGTGTAGTGTGTGTGGTATGTGTGTGGTGTGTAGTGTGTGTGGTATGTGTATGCATGTGTGTGGTGTGTCTGTGTGTCTGTGTGGTGTGTGTATATGTGGGGTGTGTGTGATATGTGTGCATGTGTGTGTGTCTGTGTGGCATATGTGTATGGTGAGTAGTGTGTGCAGTATGTGTATATGTGTGATATGTGTGTGCATGTGTGTAGTGTGTGTTTATGTGTGCGGTATGTTTATGTGTGTGTTGTGTGTGCATGTGTGTGGGGTGTGTGGGGTATCTTCGTGTTTGTGGTGTGTGTATGTATGTGTTGTGTGTACATGTGTGTGTGTGTGGTATATGTGGTGTTTGCATGTGTGTGGTGTGTGTATGTGGTGTGCATGTGTGTGTTGTGTGTGTGTTGTGTGTTGTGTGTGCATGTGTGTGTGTGTACATGTGTGGTGTGTGTGTGCATGTGTGTGTTGTGTGTGTTGTGTGTGCATGTGTGTTGTGTGTGTTGTGTGTACATGTGTGGTGTGTGTGTGCATGTGTGTGGTGTGTGTGTGTTGTGTGTACATGTGTGCATGTGTGTGTTGTGTGTGTTGTGTGTGCATGTGTGTGGTGTGTGTGTGTGCATGTGTTCAGGCAGGAGGATCAGGAGCTCAGAGTTCTTCTTGGCTTACATCTCAAATTTAAGGCAAGCCTGGGACACTTGATCCCTATGTGGAAGAACAAAAAGACCAGAGATAATGGCACATGACTTTAATTTAATCCCAGCACTTGGGAACAGAGGCAGGAGGATCTCTGTGAGTTCAAGGCCAGCCAAGGTTACACAGAGAGATCCTGTCTCAAAATAAAATAAAACAAAACAAAATTGCACTCAGGGGCTTTGCAGAAGAGGAAGTGGGGATACTTTCTTTCTGGACAGTGCACACGTCCTCACAGTCCCTCCCTCCATCCGGGTTTTCCTTACCGGGAAGATCCGAGCCTGCCAGCATGATCGCCCGCTGAGGCTGGAGAGCTGGTTATCGGGGTCTGGTCCTCAGGGAACCTGGCATTGGTGGGGCTGGCCCCCTCACCCCCTCCTTTACCGTGAAGATACTGCAGGGAACAGATGTGGGTTGGATGTCAGAGCATTGGTGCAGAGGCCAGGGGAAGGCAGCAGGGTGCCTTGGCTAGTTTCCAGCTCCCGGAGTTTGAAAGAAGCCTCTCTTCAGGGTGAATGCTGGCCTGGGCAGCAAAGACACGGCTTGCATAACAAAGACATCACACAATGCCTCTGTTCAGGAGGAGGCTGCAGGGAGAGATCACTGCAGGCCAGGGACACAGGGAAATACAGGACAGTGCCACAGAGGTAGGAGCTGACATCTGTGAGGGCCCGCTTTCCTGGGTAGCCCCATGCACAAGGTGTGACTAGAGGTCAGTGTAACCATCAGAGCTAATGCCTGGACATCAGATGCCTGCAGAGCCAGTGGCCATGTGAAACAGGGCTTCCCAAACTCCTGTCTGTTATCCCCTCCCTGTCGTGGGTACCAGAAGATCCTTAGCAGGAGGTTAGGCCATCATCAAAGGACAGCAATGAGTATGGCTTCTAATAGCCTGGCATGGACCGTCCCCAGGAATTCTGAGAAAACCGGAATGTGCGACTGCACCGGGTGAGTGGAGCACGGTCCTGCTCCTGGCAACCTTGAGGTAGAATCTGTCCTCTTGAGCAAGGTGCTGATGCCAGAGTGCTCCCATGCACTCCTCCCCAGGATACTAGGGCTGAAGACTGCAAGGCAGTGTCCCCCAACTGCCTGATGCCCAGACCTCTCCCCCAGCTGGTCCTGCAGCCCCAGGCTACCCTGGACACAGCAGACCAGTCAGTGCCAGCCTGAGCTGGAAGAGGCCAGGAACTCTCAAAGGAAACACAGGGCAAGGCTGTTGTAATACATCACCACCAGGATAGGTCTAAAGGGAGGTTCTGCTGTCCTGGGAGCACCCTGTAGGAGGAGCCCCTAAAGGCACCTGACCGAGCAGGCTCGCAAGTCCCAGCCTAGACACTGGAGTGTGTGGCCCCACAGCAGTCACCAGGTGCCTGTGGCCTGTGCCTTCTGAGGGGATATTAGGGGAAAACATGGACACATGTGTGAGGAGAGATTAGCTTGGGGAGACCTGGGAGCTAAGAGAGGCCCAAGACGCCGGTCAGTGGTGGCGCACGCCTTTAATCCCAGCACTTGGGAGGCAGAGACAGGTGGATTTCTGAGTTCGAGGCCAGCCTGGTCTACAGAGTTCCAGGACAGCCAGGGCTACACAGAGAAACCCTGTCTCGAAAAACCAAAAAAAAAAAAAAAAAAAGAGAGAGAGGCCCAAGACCCAGCAAGGGGCTTCCTGGAAGCTTTCATGGCCATCTGCATCTTAAGGGGGAGGAAAGGGGGCGGTGTGAGGGAAAGCGCAGGAAGGGGAGGTCAGTGGGAAGACTCAGGAGAGACAGCAAGAGCTGGACCGCATGCCAGGATCTGAACAAAATGCGGTCAGGGAGAGTGCTCAAGTGCAAAGTCTAAGCAGGGACTGGGGGGGGGGGGGGGGGGGGCAGAGAAACCAAGGACTGTGAAAAAGACAGATGGAATGCACGGGTGGATAACACGGCTACAGAGTCCACACACAGAAACTGCACGAGTGATAACACAGCTACAGAGTCCACAGGCCACACCCTGAAACTGCACAGGTGGGTAACACGGCTACAGAGTCCACACATGGAAACTGCACGGGTGATAACACGGCTACCAGAGTCCACAGGCCACACACGGAAACTGCAGTGCCAGGCAGGTGTCAACAGCATTGCTGTTATCAGCAATTGCTCCTAGCTGTCTACCATAATTAAGTGGGGCGATCCTACTGATGAAGACACCACACACTTTGGTTACGGGACACAGAGAAATCACACAGTTGGAGAAATGCTGGGTGTATCCACTCTGCTGGCTTTCATGGTGTCAGAAGGCGATATGGAGGAGAACAGCCATCAAAGGTCATACCTAGTTGTGATCCCTGTAAGATACAACAGCAGCCTGACAGACAAGATGCGCCCCTGGTGCAACAGCCGCATGACTCTTCTCAGGGAGCCAACAGCGTTCTGGATGGATCTGAGGCCTGCTCCACAGCCTACAATTTGTGCTGATACAGTAAACATGGGCGAAGCCTCTGGCTGGGGAGGCCACAGGCCACAGGGAGAGATCTTTTGTTGCTGTTTTGCTACATGGTATCAAACCGCTTCCTAAGTGTGTTATACCCATAGGTTAGTGCTGGCTTCAGCCTTGGTCAGAGAAGCTTCTGCTTGTGTGGGTGATAGTTACATAGTTACAGGGACTTATAACTGGTCAGAGTGCTGAGAATAAGTGACCAAGTGCTCAAGGGACAGAGGAGCACATGGAGGATGAAAGGGGAGCCATGGAACACTCCTTCTAGACACGGCATGGCTGTTGCAAACGTGTGCCTTAGCAGCTGTGGCTACCCAGACAAGGCCCACACAAAAGCAGGGCCTGCTGATATTCCAGCATGAGGAGGGGAGGGGCTCAAAAGACTACACTCCTCTGAGGAACCTCTGACAGCCAATGGGTGCTGGGGGCACCCACTTTCTTCATGGTGCACCCAACTGCTGAGTTGTCCATGCTCCAGTTACTAACCCCCTGGCATGCTAACACAACCCTAATTAAAGTCAGATTAAACTCAGTCACACACACACACACATACACACACACACACACACACACACACACACACGCACACACAACATGGAAGCAAGAGGAGAACCTGTGAGAAAGGAGGAATCAGAGGGGATCAGAGGGGGGTTGGGAGGGTGGGAGAGGAGAAATTGGGTAATGGGGGTGTGAAAATGACCCAGATACCATGTATACATGTATGATATTGTCAGATTTTAAATGTTTTAATAAAAGGAAGTGTGGCCATCCTACTGACGGCGGCGTGGCCACAGTGGCTGGAGCAACAGCTACCTCACTGTATCACCAAGATGAGGGCCACAGCTGCAGATGGGAAAGGGTGGGCTGGTAGGAGTCTGGATCCTCTTGACCTTGGTAAAGCTGACAGGACAGGGTGACAAGAAGGGTGACAGGAAGCCAGGTGGCTTCTAAGCTGAGCAAGGACACGATCAGGTCTGTGCCTTAGAAAAGATCAGTCCTGCTCAGGGCGGTGTGGCCGGAGATGGGCTTGTGTTTCAGGAAGGGAACGTGTGCAGATTAGAAGGAAGGCTGCTGGAAGCAGCTGATCCATGTGGGGCCAGGGATGCACACTGGCCAGTGCTGAAGTGACTGTGGAGAGTGGAGGGGCTGTGTGGGCACCGACACGCTGCCCGGGGCGCCCGGCTCACCTGCACACTGAGTTGCCCAATCTCCAGCTCCAGTTGCCGCACCTTGGCCTCACGATCGGCCACCATGGCCCGCAGCTGGGCCACGAGGCTGTTGCTTTGTTGGGCCTCGCTGTTGACCTTCTGGTCCAGGTGCTGCTGAGATGTGCGTCTTGATTCCTCCTGCACACTCAGGCTGCCCAGAATGTCCTGCAGCTGCTTTAGCTGGTCCTGAGGGCCAAGCCAGAGGGCAGGTAGAGGTAGGTTTGGGGCTACGTAAGGCAGGGAAGGATAGGGACGGTTGATGTCCCCCGGAACCATCCAACTTTCCCTAGCCCAAGATGATTTTAGCAGGAGACACTAGCTACTCCTGAGAACCAGGAATACCTCCCCCGAGGGAAGCAAGGCTCAACTCTGCTCCCCTCTGGTCTCAGATCCCTTCCTGGGAAATTGGGGCCAAGATGGCC
This sequence comes from Uromys caudimaculatus, assembly GCA_028551405.1. Lineage (NCBI taxonomy): Eukaryota > Metazoa > Chordata > Mammalia > Rodentia > Muridae > Uromys > Uromys caudimaculatus. The sequence goes on along the minus strand of CM052706.1, from coordinate 2,256,983 downwards.
GTCATGGGAAAAGGTTCCAGAAGGAGCTCAGTGGGTGGGTGCCTAGTTGGTGGGCAGACATGTGAATACAAAGGACGGAACCAGGGCCTGGATCCAGTCCATCTCACAAGGAGTCTGTCAGCACCTAACTTGAGGCTCAGTCCCTTGAACATGTCCCCAGAGAGACTCTAAGGACAGAGGCTTTCTGCTTTGGGGCAAAAAGGAAGGACAGCGTGACTTGGGGCAGGGGAAGGCAGCTGTTTTTACCTCAGGAGAACATGGAGGCTCAACACACCCGAAGCACAGAACCATCAATGAGGTGTCCACAGAGGCAGGCCTGCCCTGCAGTCTGCTTGCTCCCTAGAGGCACACCCTACCTCACCCACATCTCCTCAGGGGTCCCAGTGCCAAGGGGACCGGGATCATCACTATCTCCCTCAGGCTCTCCCGCCCTGCATACCATAAGGGCATCGATGAGCTCATCGTCATGCCTGCCCTTCTCCACCAGGGTGGCCATCTGGCTCCTGAGGGTCTTCACCTCGCTGGACAGCACCTTGTTTCGAGAGCGCATGCCCTCAAACTTCTTTTTCACCTCCTCCAGCTCTGTCTGGAGGGTGTCCCGCTCACTGGCCAGTTTCTGTCATTAGAAAATGAGAGCTGAGGGCCAGCCTATGCTCATTGCCCAGGGTACCCTGGATCCCACTCTCTGGGGAGACTCAGGGTTGAGGGAGTTGTTGAAGGGCACAGGAGGTAGCGATGGAGCCAGGGCCCTGACCTCAGGCAGGCTCAGCTCCCTGCTTTCCTGACAGGCACTGAGTAGACAGCTCTACTGGACAGGGCGGGGCAGGACGGGACAGGACGGGGTGGGTTGGGTGGGCACCATAGCATCCCTCCTGCTTTACAACGTGAGCATCAGGACTGGCAAGATGGCTCAGCAGATATAGACCTGAGCTTGATCTCTGGGACCTACACAGGAGTGGAAACTGACTCCTGCAATTGACTTTTGGCCCCTACACACACACACACACACACAGCTCATAACTAGAACTGGCTGCACTGCCCATTAAGCCCATTTTTAAAACTAAATGGCCGTGTCCACCTAACTTGTGTCTTGTTTATTGTTTATAGAAACAGTGCTGTCGGGGCTGACAACTGGCCTCTTCCCATTTAAACCCACTCACTGAGGGACCACTCGGTAAGCACAGCCAGCAGGCTTCGGTGACATCCCTACTGTGTGTGGGTGCGGATCCCCCTGCATTGTGCACCTGGCTCTAACCACAATAAGCTACAAGCTCATATGCTGCACACATTTTCAGAGCCTCTCATGCCTTTCTTCATTCTTATATTTCCTGTGGGCCTACTATGTGTCTGGGATTGTGACATGCTTGGGTAAAGCAGAGAGAAAAACAGTATTTGCTCCTAAGGAGTGACACCCAAGCAGAGGACAGACTGCTGCCGACTGCGATGTGGGGGAGGGGACACAACAGAATACAGTCTGAGGAGGACTTCCTAAAAAGGTGACAACTGAGGGCACTCGGGAGCTCCTGAGATGAGCAAAAGTCCTTGTGTGCTAGAGGTCAAGAGGGGCTGGTCAGAGGCAAGGACAGAGCGGCAGGCCAGTCACCGACTCAGACACTCCTTCTATCACCTTCTCATAGAGAGCGTGGAGGGTCAGTCTTCATGCACATCTTTCCCACATCTCCCTTTCCCGTCCGTCTGTCCGTCTGTCCGTCTGTCATCCCAGCCTGCCCTTGTTAATTCCCTACCTTGGTGTTTGTCCTTGGTCACATCTCAAAGATTGTCAACTCTGCTCCTCACATCTCCCCGCTCCGTCTTCCCCAAACCACCTTACTTGTCCTAAGATCAGGGGCCCATGTCTCTTCACAGTTAAGCACCTTGGTGATCAGGCCACTATACAAGGTGCAGGGGGCTGCAGGAGGCCATGATGAGGCTCCTGACACCCCTGGCCTGGCGCTTGGCAGATGCACTTACAGATGAAGTCTCCCAGTGGGCAGGTATGGAAGGCCTCACTGTTGGAAGCCTGTGTCAGGTGCTGAGGGCCACAGACAGCTCCCACTCACTCCCAGTGAGCAGTGAGGCACACCTGAAGGACTGGCCGGGCCCCCTCTGTTCACAGCCTCGGGGCACTTCCTTTAGGCTTCACCCCATTCTGCTATTGGGGGTGTGGTCCAGTGTGAGGGTTCACCATCACTGTCAAGGTGTCTGAATTTGGAGTCACCTAGAAGGCACACTCCTGGGCACGCCCCAGGGTATTTCCAGAGGAGAAAATACCCACTCTGATGGGTAGCACATCCCACTGGCGAGGTACCAGACTGAATACAAAGGAAAAAGGGAGCCAGCCCCACGCTGGCATCCATCTCCCTCAGCTTCCCATTCCCGCGCGCTTTCCCTCCCTGACAGGATGGACTCCCCTCCAACTCCAACCCTCCCTTCCTCAAGTCAGTTTTTTCTTGCGGTTTATCACAACAGGGACAATGACCAAGACACCCACATATTTTCTTTACAGGAAGTTTTACACATAGCTCCTCTCAAACTGCCATAGTTGGACCACCTAGCGTACACTGGTGAGGTCCCACCAGGCAGCTCAAACTGGTTGACAAGAAGTGAGCCCAAAGTCCCGTGTCTGTGGTTTGTAAGGAGCAGCCACAACCTTGTGAGTGCGGTGAAGCTCCCTCCCTGTGTGCTGGGCCCACCTCACCTCCCAGCTCTCCTGCTTTTCCCTCTCCAGGCAGCGGATCCTCAGTAAGTTCTTCTCCTGTGCTGTCATCTTCCTTGGGTCTGAACTGACAGGCAGCTCAGAGCTCGATGAGCCTGCAGACTTGTTCTGACGCTGTCCCAGTTGCTTCTCAAGATCTCGGACCTAAGGGCAGGAAAGCTGGCTGTCCCACCAGTCTACAGCCATGGGTCCTGCCACCTAGGTGCCTATGGGAGACTGTACTGGGCTAAAGAGGGAGCCAGCCCTCCAGGGTGGGCACAGGCTAGGAAGAGCTTAGACAAATGGAGAAACCATCCAAGGGGTTTAGTTTAGAAGAGATGGTTCTGGTCAGTGAGAAAGCCCCTTCCTCGTGGCTGTGCCCAGCCAGGCTCTTTGTACCCACTGACTGTCAACCCCCTCACAGGAAAATGGGCCTGCCCGAGGGCACAGTGCTGCCGTGAGGATTCAGTACCCAACTCCCCTGAGCCTGCATGCCCCCAAAACAAGGGACTGGAAGCAGGAAGGGCCTGGAAGCTATGTTTTCACAAAAGCCATAGGTGATTTTTTAAAGGAAATATTTCTTTTTATTATAAATATTCTCATGGTAATTGTACAGACAGTGGGTTTGGTTTCTCTGTGGTGCTTCCTTACACCTGTAACCTTGTTTGGACCACACCCACTTTCTTTCCCTCCCCTGGTTTTCTTCTTCTTACTGTCTGTCTCTTTCAGGTCAATTAAAAAATCCTCTATGAGAAAAAACATTTGTCTCTTTGAGTGTGGTTTGTTTTACTTAACACAATGATCCAAGCCCTATTCATTTGCCTGCAGATATCGTACTTTTGTTCTTATTTATGGCTAAAACACCACTGTTCATACACACATCTCTCTCCCACCCTGTGCCAAGAGTGTGTATTTTACGTACTGATGGGCACCCAGGCTGGGACCATATAGTAGACAGGTATCTCTGGGACCCTCTGTGCTGACCCAGACTTCTCCCAGTATATGTCCAGGGGTGGTAGAGCTGGGTCATACGGAAGCCCTGCCTTCAGTTTTCCAAAGACTCATCCCCATAGTGGCCACACCATGTTAGGTCCCCATCCATTCCTCTGTCCCCACACCCTATATCCTCACCAAGACATGCTGGTCATGACAGCAGTGGCTAGACGAGAGGAAACCTTAGTGTATCCTTCCCCTAATGGCTAAGCATGTTGACTATTAACAGGTGGCCTGCCTGTAATCCCAGCACCTGAGACACAGAGACAGGGGAGTCCTGAAGCTCTGGGATTAGGAGAGACACTGCCTCATGGCTACTCTGGCCACTTCACACATGCACACGCATGCGTGCACACACATCTGGTAACCATTTGTATTTCTTCTCTTTAGATGTGTGTGTGTGCAAATAACTGTGTATTTAAAATGTGAGTTGCTTGTTCTTTTGCTAAGGTTTTTGAGTTCTTTATATATTCTGATTATCGATCTTCAGAGCTACAGGTAGCAAAGGCTGCCCCACGCAGCAGGTTCTTGTCCATCTGCTGGGTGTTTCAGTCGAGGAGCCTTTTAGTTTAATGGCATCCTGCCAGCTCTTGCCCTGCGTCCCAGCACTGGCTCCTGTGCTGAGGCCTCTGCTCGTTTCCTAGAGTGTTTCCAGGGTTTGGGCCTAGCACCGAGGCCTCTGGTACATTTGAGCTGATGTCCTTGGGGGTGAGAGGTAGCTAGGGCTCTAGTTACAGGCTAGGGGCGGCCCTTTGCCTTATGGGCTTCTTACACCACTGTCAAGAATCAGATGAGACCAGGCATGTTCAAGGCCGTACCGAAGCAGATAAGTCACTGAACACGCAGCTTAATGTCAGTAATAGTGGACGTGGGAGGCTGGTGTGTGCTGGGTGCTCAATGGTGAGGAGACTGGAGCTCACATCTCGAGAGTCCCAAAGTTTTGGGGGATGTTGTTTCCCTTCATGCTGGCTTCAAGGATTCCTAGGACAACCCTAAGTAAAAAGGCACCTAGGAGGGGTAGACTTGGTCCTGGGGGATGCAGGTACCATGCTCAAGGGATCCAGGGAATCACACATCTTCCAGAAGCTTCTCAGTCTAAAGGCATAAGGGTGGGGGTGGGGGTGGGGTGGTAAGCCTGGGCTAACCTGTCATCTAGTGCTCTCTCCAGGATGGCTCCATGCCACCCCTACACATGCCGACACAATCATTCTTGCCAACAGCCCAAAGATTCGGGGGGGAGGGGTGAGCACAAGTGTTGTTATCCCCATTACATAGATGCAGAGACTGAGGCACAGAGAGTAATTTGTGCGCAGTCCACAGGTGGTGAGGAGATCGCTGGGGTTTGAACTCAGTTAGCTCTAGAATTGTTTCTCTTAACCTACCTTTGTTGTGTGCCAAAGTACTTAGAAAATAAAGAGACAGCCCAGGCTGTCTTGCTGGCTAACAAAATGCTTCTGGTATGAAACTGGAAAAAGCATCACAGCAGTCACACAAACTTACGCGAACTCGGGCAAGCGTGCCTGCAGAGACAGGAATGAAACTCAAGGCTGTGGGGCTGGTTCAGAGCCAGGACTGGACACGTGAAAAGTGTTATGTAAGTGCGTGTGCAGGCCGGGGCGGGTAAACCCCTCCACTCTGCAGGAGCCTGCCGTGGGACCCACAGGCCTGCGCTGTGATGTGTGCTCGAGGGTCCAGTGAGGGTCAGGGCCAGGAGGAGACTGGTGACTCACTCACCTTGCTCTGCAAAACTAGAATTTGTTGAGCCCTTCCCCTCCAGGTCCCTGGGGAGGCCAGTAGCTGCTGGACATTTACATCTTCCCCAACTTCATTGGCCAGAACCTGAAACAGAGCAAGGCGCTCAGTATGGACAGGAGAGAGGAAGCAAAGCAAGGTGCTCAGTTTGGACAGGGAGAGGCTACCCAGGTGCTCAGTGTGGACAGGAGAGAGGCTAACCAGGTGCTCAGTGTGGACAGGAGAGAGGCCACCCAGGTGCTCAGTGTGGACAGGAGAGAGGCCACCCAGGTGCTCAGTGTGGACAGGAGAGAGGCTACCCAGGCCTTCTTGCCCTCACTGCATGGCTCTCAGAGGCAGCGCTAGGGTGGGGTTCTGGCTTTCTCTGCACAGCCTTCCTCCTACCTCAGAGCTCAGCTGTCAAAGGCCCAGATCTGCTCTGCCTGGGCAGGGAGTGAGCGCATCATACCAGCCTTTCTCTGGGACACTCCAGCACTCTCCTGTCCCCGAGGGCCCTGCTCTCACACATTCAGCCACGGTTGCCACAGAGCTCACCAGTGCCTGTCTCCTTGCATGACTTGCCTGGGACCACAGAATTCTGGAGGGCTCAAGAGTCGTGCTGCATGCCACAGGGCCTGGCCCTCTGTGATAGCCTCTGCCAAGTGACTCTTGTAAGCATGGAGAAGTCAACTGAGGCTACTGTGCTTCAGGAAGACCTGATACTGTGGCCACCAAAGCTGTTTGAAGCTAGGTCTACCTCAAGGCTTTGAGGCCAAAAAAATACCCTCCAAATGTCACCAAGATGACCCCCATCCAGCAGGACAAGTCTCTGGCCCTTGTTTTCAGAATAGAACACTGTTTTGTAATTCTTGGCCAGCCTGAGTGGTTCCAGCAAGGAGGGCAGATGCCAAATTCACTATGTTAATCCAACAGCCTGGAACCGAGCATTTTCCTTTGAACGGGGCCTTCAGTGCACAAATCCCCCATTTGTTTCTATGCTGTAGGTCCCAGGTACAAGGCAGCAGGTGGGCCAGGCAGCCTTTGCAGTCACAGGTAAGGCAGCAGCACACTGAGTGGAAACCCAAGGTCTACTAGGGCACAGGGCAGGGGGAGGTACAGAGAAGACTCCCAGGCCTCTCCCTGGCAGGCAGAGTTAAACGCCTCAGTCCACAGGCAGATCCCAGGGTAGTGGGCAGCCCTTCTAGGAAGCCAGCCACCTCATACCCCAGACAGGGCTGACCTAGCACAAGCACGACTAAGCACCCCTGCTTTGGAAAGGAAACCAGGGGGTCATGGGGATTTTCCTGGGACCAACCCTGGCCACCCAAGACGTCCCACGCCCTGACTGCAGAAAACCTTCTGGGCCACACGGAGTTCCTGCTTTGCAGACTGGATCTGGTTGCGTAGGTCACTCATCTTCAGGTTGGTGGCTGCCAGCCTGTCCTGCAGAGCCTTCACTTCTGGGGTCTCCAGCTGGTTGGGAAGGACAGGGAAAAAGTGGTCACCTAAATACTAATGACAATCAGGGCTACTATCTATCTATGTATGCTCCAGGCACTGGGCAAGGGCTGGGGTTCTCAGAAACCCCAGCTACCTGAGGTGCAAAGCAGAGGTGGGCGGGAGCTATGTCTTCAGGGGCCTGGACTACCGGCTAGTCTAGGACGAAAGCATGGACTGAATGAATCTGGACAGCCCAGCTTCAGGGCTGAGCTCTTGGCTCTCTCTGTTGCACATGCCTGTGTGACCACAAGCATGGCCACAGCTGGGACACCCAGAGGAGGCAGAGGTGCCATATCTCCCAGATACTCCTTGGGCATGGCCACTCCCTGCTGTGCCCAGACACAGGCTCCTGCTAAGAGCACCCTCTCTCCACCCGCAGAAAACCACGTCAGCTCAGCAGGCACACCATGATTCCCCAGCTTTGGGCCTGGGCTTCTGGATTTAGGGTTGCCAGCACAGGCTGTGACTCTGCCAATAGAGGTGGGCACTGCGTGTTTGCTTGGATGGAAATAAGGCCAGGTCCAGTCCCTAAGTGTCCCATGTCACCAGTCCCTAAGTGTCCCATGCTGGGACTCGGTGTCTTCTCTCTTTAAAACTCATCTAAGGGGCTGGAGAGGTGACTCAGCGGTTAAGAGCACTGACTGCTCTTCCAGAGGTCCTGAGTTCAATTCCCAGTAACCACATGGTGGCTCACAACCATCTGTAATGGGATCTGATGCCCTCTTCTGGGGTGTCTAAAGACAGCTACAGTGTACTCACATAAATAAATAAATCTTTTTAAAAAATCATCTGAGCTAGGTGTGATGGCACACACCTTTGATCCCAGCACTTGGGAGGCAGAGGCAGAGGCAGGCAGATCTCTGTGAGTTCAAGACTAGCCTTGTGTACAGAGTGAGCTCCAAGCCAGCAGGGGCCACACAGAGAGACTCTGTCTTGATGATGGTGGTGGTGGTGGTGGTGGTGGTGGTGGTGGTGGTGGTGGTGGTGGTGGTGGTGGTGATGGTGATGGTGGTGGTGGTGGTAGTGATGGTGGTGGTGATGATGATGATGGTGATGGTGGTGGTGGTGGTGATGATGTTTAAGGCAAATGTTGGATTATTATACTGCCTGTCTCTCTGTCTCAGATACTTCTGGGACCTCCACGATCAAACTATTCAAACTCCTTCCATCGGTGATAAAATCAAGTCTAGAGAAGGGCAGAGCTGCCCTGGAATGCATGGGGTTAGGATAGCACAGTGGGATTAGAGCCCTGGTCCTTCTACTGCCTTGGCCAAGTCTCCCAATCTGAGCTTCTGCTGCCAATGGTGCTATAGATTGTCATGGCAATAGTGAGGTTGGTTAGCAAGCTAAGGACACATCAGGCCTTGCTGAGACCCCTGCTCCAGCCCCAGGGGACCAGGGGCCTGGGCTTTTGGGAATAGGGTGGCCATGATGGGGCTTTTGAATCTTTTTTTTTTTTTTTTAGTGGAACAAACAGAAACTCCTGTGAATGCTAGTGTGAAAGAGAGGCCCAACAGACCAAGCCTAGGAAGTTTACAGAACTTGGAACAGCCTACTGTAAAGCAGTGGTCACAGGAACTAGGCCTGGACGGGTGGTCCGGAAGTCCTGGCTGCATTCACCACCACTGCTGCTAGGCACCTGTCTTCTCTCTGCTGATGGGTACCTTTAAATCTGCCCTGATAAGAAGGGACACCCTCTCCTGGTGCTCAGTGCTTCCTGTCGTGGACCTTGGAGCCCTGGCAGCCCTGTGCAGGGCACTGAGGACTACATTAGCACCCCTGTGCCACTGCGACCCAGAGCCAGGCTGTGATGCTCACTCCGAGCCTCGGCTCCTCATCTGCACACAGAGGCACTTAATGGGAGGTGTGCCAATGGGAGGCGTGCCTAGGGCAGCAGGTTCTGGGGCAGGGCAAGGCCCCTGGGCATGAGTGGGTAGCCAACAGGGACTAAAGTCTTATGGCATTCCAGAGAGGCCTCCCAGCCACCACAGGCTTTGGGAAGGTGGGGCTATGTGCCAGCCTGACTCCCACTGCAGGCTTTGAAGGACAGCTACAGAGCCCTGGGAGCAGGCATTGCTGACTGCTCACAGCACAGTCTCCTGAAGCCTCTTGCCTTCCCTGCATTCTGGAATGTGTTTCAGGAGAGACTGAGGCCAGGCCTCTAGAGTGGAGCTGCCCCTCAGGGTCCAGTGTTGCAGACAAGGTTTTATATTGTCTCAGAGCAGAATATACCAGGGGAAGGACCTGGTCTGGCTAAGATGAGACCTGTAGCCTGGCACACTCTTCTATTAGAAACCCCTGCTCTTGTAGCTGGTTACAGAATGCATTGAGACTCCTGCTCCAGTGGCCCAAGAGCCCCTGGCTGGGTGCCCCCTGGCCCCTGATTTATGTTGGCTCATGTCCTTTTCCTGCTTGTGAGCTCTGGTCTTAAACCAAATGCTATGCAACTGACACTCATGTGAGCCAACTGTGCAGAATGTTCTGGCTCCCCAGCCTCTGTGCCTTGAAGGCACTGTTCCTCCTGGTAGACCTTCACCAACTACTTCACCAGAGCATAGTACAAGGATAGCTCCTTCACTAGCTTCTCAGATGCAGGGTGAGCTCCTGTTGCTAGTTCAGGCTAGCCCGTTTCTGAAGGTCCATCACATCCTCCTGTACATGACTACTTCTTTTCCTCTTAGAACTCTCTATGGACCAAGGTTATGAATCCCTATGTGGCAAGGCAGATGATCCTATCAGGCTAACAAGGGACCCAACAGTTCTCACCCAGGGTAACTCAAGCCAAGGGACCTCACTGGTCTGGATAAATCAAGGACACCTTGGCAGTACTCCTCACCAGGAAGGGTCCTGAAGAATACTGCCCACTAACAGCACTGTGGCTGCCTCCCTAGCAAGAAGACTGGTTCATACGCCCATTCCTGCACCCCAAGAAGCCCGTCACCGCACACCCAGGGCTAAATTCCTAAGATCAGCCAGCAGTAGCCTGATCCTGAGGCATGCAAGAGGCAACATGGAGGAGGAGGAGCCCTGAGCTGGGGGTTTCAGGGCTTGGCTGCCCTTCACAGATGGTCTGGCTTCCTGAGAAAACCCCGGGTGGCTGCTGGGACTCTGCAGACATTAGCCTGACGTGGGTGCTACATCCCTGGCAACCCATCTCTGGCCACTTACCTTCCTCTCATAAAGCCACATTCATACTGCTGGCATTGTGTCATGTTCACTGGCTACAAGACAAGGTCTGGGGACAGATTTGTGAGGCTGCAGTGCTGCACAGGGGCACAGCGCTCTCAGGAGACCGGGAGACGGCTCCATCACTGCACTGCGAATGGGAGGGTCTGAATTCAGTCCCTAGTACCATGTAAACAGCTGGTGTGATGCCAAGAGCTTGGGGTGCCAATGCTGGGGAGGGACAGAAGATCCAGTCTAATCCAGCTAAACAGCTCAACCAGCCAGCCCGTACTAAGTGGTGCTTAGTGCCAAAGAGAGACCCTGTCTCAAAGGAGTAGATGGCCCATGAGATTGTCCTCTGGCTTCTCCATGTACAAATGTACAAGTGTACATCTTACATGCGTACACACACACACACACACACACACACACACGCACGCACGCTTTGGACAGCCAGGAGCAAGCTTGTCTCCAGGGTAAGGAGTAGTGGGCATCGCTCTGTGAGGAAACTATAGCAGAGATGACCAGCCTGGGAGCAGGCAACTAAGTGGACCAGCCTTCCCTCCTGGTCTGTGTTCCCAGAGCTTAGAGGCCATAGCTCTACAGTCCCCCCACCGCCGTGGAAAGTGGCTCAGATCTGTGTCTTCCCTGGCCTCTGCCAAGCATCCTGGGCACGGCATAGATGGGGTCTATTGCTTGTGGGCTGCTGTGAGGCCATGGTGGCAGAGAAGAGCCCTTGGCTAGGGAATTGTGGCAGCATATCTGAGAGCATACTGGGGAGGGGAGGCCCAGGTCATGGCTACCTCACAGATTCAGCATAAAGAAGAATACATACCAAGGCTCTGTCTCCTATCTGGGTCTTCAGTGGCTTATCCCCTGCATCAGTGATCCCTTTGGCTGGTGGCTTGACTGATGCCATCTGCAGCTGAGAAAGCAAACATGGACTAATACTTGGTTCTGCGTGGCAGCTGCACAGCCAGCGGAAGCACTCAGTGCTGCTGGATGTGTGGCTACCTGCCCTAGGGTCTGAGTTCTGGGCTCACGTGTGGACCACTAAGGAATGCTCCTTTCCAAGCTACTTGTGACAGGAGAGGTTTGACTGATAAGCAGCCCTATTTCCTATCTGCCCTGGAAGGGCAGCCCAAAGATCTGCTGAGACCTTAAATAACTACAGTTCAGCCATACTCACTAGGGTGGTTTGAATGAAAATGGCCCCATAGACTCTTAGGACATGGCACCGTTGGGAGGTGCATTCTTGTGTGTCACTGGGGGTGAGCTTTGAGGTTTCTGAAGCTCAAGCCAGGTCCAGTGTCACTCTCTCTTCCTGTGTCTGTGAATCCAGTTGTAGAACTCTTAACTACCTCTGCAGCACCGTGCCTGCCTGTGTGCAGCCATGCTTCCTGCCATGACAACTGTCTTAGTTAGGGTTCTATTGCCATGAAGAGACCCCATGACCATGGCAACTCTTATAAAGGAAAACCTTTCACTGGGGCTGCCTATTGATTCACTTGGTAAATGTGCCTGCACATGGATGGCACACATAGGCCCCTAGACTGGCATCCCATTACTGTCTTGGCAGGAATTGTGGTGACATGCAGGCAGACAGGTGCTGGAGAAGGAACTGAGAGTGCTACGTCTTGATCCACAGGCAGCAGAAGGAGACTGCACCACACTGGGCACAGCCTGAGCATCCGCGACCTCAAAGCCCGCCTCCACAGTGACACACTTCCTCTAGCAGGGCCACACCTAACAGTGCCACTCCCTGTGGGCCAAGCATTCACACAGAGGAGTCTATGGGGGCCACACCTATTCGAGCCCCACAATGATAATGGACTAAGCCTCAGAACTATAAGCCAGCCCCAATTAAATGTTTCCCTTATAGGAGCTTCTGTGGTCATGATGTCTCTTCACAGCAGTAAAACTCAATTTAAGACACTCTCTCAGCCTAGAAGGTAGAGGATAAAGGAACCGTAGACTTCGGGTTACAGGGTGGCTACCACACGGCCACAGTGACAGAGCCTGCTGTAGGCAATCAGCCTTTAGTGACTTCTCAACTGTTCTTCATACCTGGTGGTTATACTGATCTGGGGCACGCCCCCTCACATCCCTGACATCATCCCACCCGGGTTTGGCTGCTCTGGTCTCTTGTGCTTTCTGCCCACTCGGCACTGAGCCTCTAGGCCCCTTGCATGGATGCTCTCCCAGTCTCTGGCTGGGCCTGCTGGGCAAGCCCCTGCAAGCGGCTCCTGCCACTGTTGCCTGTCATGGTCTGCTCCTTTCCCTTTGCCCTGGCTGTGCTGTGCCACACTCCCACACGGCTCCATCTCCCAGGAGTGAAGCCACCCATGCCCACTCTATTCCCTCCAGCACGGGGCACAGAACAGGAGCCAGTTCTCCAGAACCACACCCCAGAGTGAATAAACTCTTCCTTAGCGCCAGCTGTGAGAACCAGGGTGGACCATGTATGACCTCGGGACTAGACGTGGGACTTGGACAAGGCCGCAAAGGCTTGCTCCAGTCTGAACCATTCCAACTCTTCAGGAACTAGAACCGTAGGGCTGTGCCCTGCTGGAGCAGACAGGTTTGTGGCTAGATGGGAGGGAGGGGGACAGCAAAATGGGGCAGAAAGAACTCAACATGTCACTGCTCCTGGCTGTGGCTTTAGTTGAACAGTGGTTTCTGGGAGCAGGCTGAGCACATTTATCTAGGGCTTTCTACATGCCAGGCTATTTCTACACAGTTCAACACACATCTCTCAATTCTCAGGCAGCCTGGCAGCAGGGCCAATCCTGTGACCACCTGATGGATGGGGAACCAAGACAGGTGTGTGGCATGCGAACAGCTGCAGATCTCACAGTGAAGTCCCATGTCCGTCCCCCCTTAGCCACACTGTGCCAGGCTTCTGTTCAACAGCCAGTGTCCCCTATCTGCCCGACACACTTCCTCTCTCTGGATGTAGCAGTAACTGGGAACCTCACTTCAAACAACTGTGCCCATGAGGACCCAAGGCCTCCAAGTGTGGCCTCTCTCTGGAGTCCACTCCCCAGGAAGAACAACTCAGGCTCTTACCTCGTGCTCCAGCTCCTGGACGCGATTGGTCAGCTGCTTTATCCTGACCTTTGAGCTCTCTGACTCGGCCATCAGCCCCCGGTTCTTTTTGGACAGTTCAACAATTTTGGTGGCCACTAGATCTCCAGCCATCCCAGTCGCCCCTAAAATGAAAGAAATTGCAAGACCCATTAAAAATACAACCCGAACCTCAAATCTACATGGCTGTTCAGAGTCAGCAGGTCCCAGGCAAACTGTAAGATCAGAAGGCAGCTGGGTGCAATGCCTGTAGTCCCAAGTCAGGAGCTGGAGGAAGGAGGATCGGAAGTCCAAGGCCATTCTCAGTTACATAGGGAGCTCAGCCTGGGCTACATAAGACCCTGAAAATGATCAGATACCAGAGTCTTAGCTCCACAGAGACTTAGCTATGAACCTTAATGATCAGGGCAGAGTCCCCGGACCTTTCTGGATCTGCCTGATACCAGCTGTGGCTGGTGGACATACTGCAGTAGACACAGTCCAACTGGCTTCTTGCTCATGCCATCTCACAAGAATCTCCAGCCAAGGCCAGCTGGCTTGTTCCTAAAGAGGGACACATGGAACAAAGTTGAGGCACCCTAGCCAAATCCCAAAGAAGGTCCAGATGTATACTGTATGTGCGCGCACACGCACACGCAGATATGCACTGTATCGAGCAGCAACCCTGGGGATAAGACGGGCAGCAGAGCAGGCAAGCAGACAGGCCAGTGCCTGAAAAGTCTTTACAGCACCCAGCACAGCTACGAGCAGAGTCTCAGCACTCCCCATGAGCTCTTCCAGATGGCACACTACACTTGAGAGCTGTGTGTGGTGCCCGTCTGCAATCCCCACACTAGGGAGGTAGACACAAAAGGATCAAGAATTCAAGGCCTGCTTTAGCTGCACAGAAAAATAGAGTATACCTGTGCTATATGAGATCTTATCTGGAAAAAAGTAATAAACCCACAAAACTGTAACACACAAGCAGGACACAAGGGAGCCAGACAGTGCTAAGGCCTCTGCAGCCTTCAGCAAGTGGAGAAGGTAATTCTGTTGGAGTGAATGCTGAGCTTAGCATAAGCACGACATGGGGCTGAGCCTGCTGGTGAGAGTCCAACACAAGGAGGCTGAGGAAGGAGTCCAGATTCTAGAACAGCCTGAGCAACAGAGACGTGAAGGGAAGAGAAGGGGAGGGGAGGGGGACAGGAAAACATGAAGGGTGGGAGGGAGGGAAGAAGGGAGGGAGAAAACTCAGAAAACAAGGACGGGCCAGATCAAGGGCTGAATGATGATTTCAGCATGGGGCGCGGAGCTAAGCAGTCCCAGGAAAAGCACACAAAGCTGTGTGCACATGTGTGTGCATTGGCCGATGGAGGAGGCGGAACAACAGTGCAGCCTGGGGAGAAGGAAGCACCCCAAGCCCTGCCCACCCACCCTTCCTGTTGGTGGAGATGGAGCCCCTGCTCTCCCTGGCTAACCAACACACCCCAGCCCTCAACCATGCTCCTGAGCCACAGGAAGCAAAGTTGAGCATCTATCCTCACAACCCAAAGCCTTGCCTTCCTGTATTTTCTGTTTTGGATAGGAAAAGCCAAATAGAGGGAGTAGGTACATCCAGCTGCCCATTGCCTTTAGGATGCTGAAGTCCTCCTGATGGGACTTTTGCCAGATCTGTTTAGGGAGACTGGGGGGGGGGGGGGGACAGGACTGGAAAGATCAAGGCAGCCCTGCTGCTCCCCCTGGTGGATGGCACTTGCTCTCTGTTTATACCCACCTGGGAGGTATACTGTGGTCTACAGGAGCACTGTGCCATCAGGATCACAGTCCCCACCAATTTACATGCTAAGGTCAGAGGCATTACTGCAGAGCCTGTGCCTAGTTCACACCCACAGGGCCAAGGTTACCACAAGACCTGCAGAATCAGAGTCTTTCCCATACCTCTGGCGCCAAATTCTCCAACAGAGTAAAAGTGCAGCCCAGACCTACAAGGCCAGGGTCAGCATAGCAGCTGCTGAGGGTGGCATCTGTTGAGGGTGCTTGGGTCCTAGAAACCTTTCATAGGGGAGCCGATGTCCCTTCTGCAGGACACAGCAGGTGTGTGTGGCATCTAAGCCAACCACCAAGGACCACTGTGAGCACACCTGACCCGGCCCTGTTCTCTGGAGTTATAGGACTCCGCACCCACGGTGGGTTACCTGTGAAGGCAAATCTGTCCTCCTCGATTTTCTTCTTGAGGTGTTTGATCTCAAAGTCCCGCTCCTTCAGCAGCTTATACAGTCGCCCGTTCTCATCGACTGTCTCTCGGAGTTCACTACGGAGCTGCTGGATTTCATCTTCCAGTATCCTGCAGGGGAAAGGTGGACCGACCTACTGCTCCTCACAGGCCACCAGCGCCCAGGCCTCCCCGGCTGGCTTACACTTGTAGTGTCAGGGTTGGGCACTAGGGGGCACTAAGAAGCTGTCTGTACAAAATAAGACCAAAACTATGAGAGAAGAGAGGAGGTTTGAACATACTGTTCTCGGGGCTGAGTGATTCGGTGTGACAGCTATGTAAGAAGGCTCAGACAGCGTTGCTTATTTCTTCATATGGGTTATATAAAAACTCTCGTGTGTGTGTGTGTGTGTGTGTGTCCGCCCATGTGTACAAGTGTTTGCGGGTATGCATATACACATGTATGCAGACATGCCTGTGTGCATGTGTATGGATCTGGGAGGACGCCCGTGGAGGTTATGCTCAGGAATACCATCTACCTTCTTTGAGACACGGTGTCTCACTAGCCTAGAAGCCAAGTTCACCTAAAACCCGGACACCAGCTTCAATTTTTAATTAAGACTTAGAATTTCTATATGTCCTTGTAGGATAACATGTCTGTGTGTGTACATGTGTGTGCATGTGAGTCTGCTTGTGTGCGTATGTTAGACTGGCTGGTCAGAGAGTCCAGGGATCTGCCTGTCTCATCTTTACAAAGGCATGTGACCATGCCCAGCCTTTTTACACGGGTTCTGGGGATCAAATTTGTCTTTATGTTTGCAAGCAGCTACTTTAGGAACTGAACCACCCCCAACCGTCCCCCCCCCACTCATTTCAAGCCCCCAAGGACTGCAGGACATAAAGCAAGCTCCAAATCCAATATAGACCATGCTCTCTAATGGCAAACAAACAAGATTAAAAATTATCTCAAAGAACAGAGCAAAACAATAAAAGAATATAAAAATAAAACCTGGAACTAAGAAAAACTAAAGTCATGTGCTGGTTAAGAAGAAATACTGCAGAGAGGTTAGAATGGACTCGCACGGAGGCTTCACCAAGATATACGAGAGCTCAGACTACGCACTTCCCCAGATCACATACATGCACACACATGTGTGCACACACAGACACACACATGCATACACACATACACGTGCACACACATGCATACACAGACATGCTTACACACATGCACACACACGGACACACACATACATAAACACATATGCACACATAAATGCACATACACACATGGACACACACATGCATACACACACATGCATACACACAGACACACACACAGGCACACACACATGCACACGCACATACACACACATGCACACACATGGACACACACATACATAAACACATATGCACACACACACATGGACACACACATGCATACACACACATGCATACACATGGACACACACACATGCATACACACATGCACACACACACATACACACGCACACATGCACACACAGATGTGCATGCTTTATATGCTGTCAGTCATCCTGTGAGGCTTTTTCAGAACTACAAAGCACCCTGATGGGCCTGGGATTGCTCCTGCATCAGGCACAAGGCAAGGCTTGGATATAAAATGTCCCTTATAGCCTCAAGTGTCTGAACTTTGGGACACTGCAGAGCTTGGGGCATTAGCGGAGCCTTACACTGGGGTCTGGCTCTCCGCTTCGTGCCTTAGCCAGCTCACCCATAGCCCGGAGCTCTGTCCGCTACTCTCTTGACACAACAGCCATACACTGTGCACCCTCAAACTGTGAGCCCCAGTGAATCCTTCGTTGCTTCAGCCTGTATCTGATCAGAGCAATGGGATGGGCAAACAACACAGCCCAGAGCAGGCCCTGGAAACAGCTAAGCAAGCACTCTATGAATGACAGCGATTGTAGGTGAGGCCCATGTGAGCTCTGCTGTGCCTGAAGTCACTCCACCAAAGGCCCGAGTGGCCCACCAGCTCCACTGGCTCTGGTTTGAGGCCAGGCCCACTCCAGACAGGTCCAGATCAAACTGAGGTTAATATTTAAGAGTCATGGGACTTTTTAATTATTGAGGAAGCTTTTTTTTTTTTCAATTGGCATTTTACAATAATTATTTGAAAAACTGAGAAACCATAAAAAGAATTTGAGTTTGAATCCAGCAAAAATATTCTGGGCAAAACAAAAAACAAAGAGCTCACCCATGGCTGTGATCTCTGGGGCCAGGCTAGCACGGGGCAGCCCATCAGACTACACAGTCTGTGTGCTCCTGTGGACCAGGCTAGCACGGGGCAGCGCGTCAGCCTACACAGTCTGTGTGCTCCTGTGACACTGTCAAGTCCAGGGCACTGAGAACATTCTGGATTTCTTTAAATCTTCACACCAATGACTCAAGAAAAAAAGTAAGAAATCTACAGAGCTTCAGAACAGGGTGACATTTATATGCTGATATCTCTCAGGGGGTGCGCATGTGTGGAGGGGTGCTGGCGGAGGTGAAAGCCCCTGGCAGAACCAGAAGGATCTACAAACTATCAAGTCCATCCCAGCCCTTAGACTCACAGGTCTAAGCAAAGTGAGAGAGAATCCAGACTAACCACGGCTCGATGAGTTACAGTCTTTCCGTCTGGCTTTACACACACTGCCTAGCAGCTCTCACCCAGAAAGCCCAGCTCTGTCAGCTAGAGGCCTCAATCATCTGCGTCAAACTCACTCTGAGCTTACAAAAACACCTGCCCAGGTGAACCAGCTGTCTATACCTGCCTTCCCCACCTGCCTGCACTGCTCCCCTGCCCTGTCCACCTGCCTGCACTGCTCCCCTGCCCTGTCCACTGTGCCCCTGCCCTGTCCACTGCACCCCTACCCTCTCCACCTACATGCACTGTGTCCACTGCACCCCTGTCCTGTCCACTGTATCCCTGCATCCCTGCCCTCTCCACTGCATCCCTGCCCTCTCCACCTGCCTGCAGTGTGGCCGAAGGGTCCTTACCTCTTCTCAAAGATGTTTTTCAGGTTCTGCTCCTCCGTGTCGAGGAGGCTGAGGCTGTCTGGGATCACCATGAGCCTCTCCTGGTCATCAGCTTTGCTTTGACAGCTCAGCTCTTTCTCCCTCTTTCTCTCCATCTGCTTCTGTAACCGTCGGTGCTGTAGCTCCTGCATGGCCTTGAACTGGAGTCGCAGAGTGTCTGCAGAGCTTTCATCAGCCGCCATCTTGTCCTGGGAAGAGAGAAGCCAGAGCTGACTGTACAACTGGCACGTGGCACGATGCGGGCCAGCTGAGGCCGAGGTTCTCTCCTGAGCCTTCAGTGAGTCTAAGAAGACACTCAGACTCCCTCACCTAAAGCGGGGCAGAGCAGACTCCTGACCGCAGGTGGCAGCGGGAGACTCACTGTTCTGACTCATTTGCCTGGCCCTTCGGTCAGCAGCTTTCCATTCTGGCTGCACATTAGACTCTCCCGGGAGCTGTCAAAGCTGAAGACCAGCTAGATCTCAATCTCTCGACACAGGCCCCAGTCATCATTTCCTCTTCACAGTTGAGGGCTAGAGCTGGGAGACTGGCACACATCTACTGTCCCAGACTTTGGATCCTAACAGGAGAATCAGGCATTCAAGGCCAGCCTGGGCTACATGGCACTGTGTGCCAAAACCAAAAACAAACACATAAACAGTTTATTTGAGGTACAATTTACACACATCCTGAACAGACAGCCCAGCAAATCTTTCTACTATACTTTCATGTGATCCACTCATTCAGAAGACAAGCCCCAAAGTACTGGGCTTAGATCTAATAAGCAGGCCAATCCCTTTGGAATCAAGTCTTTCTGACATATGCCTGTCCTTCCTTCCACAGGCAAGATCTTATGATGGTGCGAGGAAGACATCATTTCCTTTAAGACACAGCACATCAACCAAGCCCCCACTGTCCCCTCAGAAATCTCACAGTATCAAAGTAGGAGCTTGAGACACGGTGCCGTCTGTTCCAGCCTCCTCTCAACTACAAACAGAATCTGGGAGGCAATTCCTGTCCCTGGGACCACTCGTCTCCACCAGGGCTCTGCTCCCTGCCTCCCTCGGCCCTGGATGCTTGTGTCAGAAATGTGGGCACGCTGAACATTCCAGCTGGCGCTTTCTCCTTTTCACTGGCCTACTGTCACTCGTGCAGGGGGTCCAGGACATGGTTAGCTTGCATAGTCATATTCTGGCCCACACGTCAATCCCTGAACAGCTTCTTCAGTCCATCACCCCACACCATAGCTAGACCACCACTATCACCAGAGGCGCCTCCATCACACCAAGGCTCCAGCGTGGGCCCCACTCTCACACTGCTTCTGTCCACTCTTTTGCCTTCCACACGGTTTCACACTATTAGAGTCACACAGTGGATAGGCTTTTGTGACTGGATCTGTTTCTCTTTTTGGCTCCATGCCACTTTTCAGATGTTCGACCCCACTGCTGCATGTATCAGGCCCTTGCTTTTCACTGCTGAATAGCATTTTAGTGTCTGGAAGCCACATGAGGCCTATAGTTCTAGCTGCCACATGGATATCCCAGAATCAAAATGCTATGAGCACGCACACTGAAGAGATAATCATGCGAGCTCGCCTTCGTTTCTCCTCGTAAATACATGGAGTAAAAATTCTGGTTCTGTGGTAAAATCTTGTTTAACTTCCTAAGAAACTGCTATGCGTGTGCACACACACAGACACACACACACACATTCACGTATGAATGCATGTATGTAACCATACTCTGTCTTTCACCATGTGGTGTCTTAAACCACCTCAGACTCTGACAACAAGACCATCGCCATAGGTAGCCCCTCAACCTTGGACTTCCGGCTTTGTGAGCTAAAATGGATCTCAACTAATCATGCTCTCACACACCCCTCCCCTAAGCTAACTGTGGATCCGCTCACTTTGTCCTTGTGGACCTCTGATCTACTCCTCCAACAGCCCCTTCTTTGGCCTCATGCCGATACCTCCTGTCATCCTCTTTCTTTGCCTTGAGATCACCTCTGGTGTCATGGCTGCACAGATGAGAGAAAAGGCCACGATCATCTTCCTGAGCTCGGCTTAGGGGCTAACACAGTAATTCCCAGCCCTGTCCCTGCCATGCTCTCTCCTCAAGCCGCACTGTGTATGCGTGCATCTTCTATATACGTCTTCTGTGGATGACATCTGCACGGCTTCCACTTCTCAGTTAGTGGGCACGGCGCCTCCATAAGCGAGGACCGGCAGATCTCTCCGTGGCAGGGCTTCAGGAGTCTCCTTTGCTAGACCGTTTTTCTTTATACCCCACTCAGCCTGTGGTTCAGCGTAGCAGGAACCAGAGAAATGAACACTTATCATCCAATAATCACACATTTTAATTTTTATAATCGTCCTTGAGTCTGTCTCCACATTGTCTCCCTCAGCATTACTCCCAGGCTCACAAACACCTCGGGACATCTACACTCACTGCCTGGCTCCCCGAGAGCCAGGGTGAGCTTCCGCCCGAGAGCTGCTCTCAGACGTCCTGTTAGCACCAGGCCCATCTCACATGCTCTTGTAGCAGAGAAGAGGAATCCAAGCCCTTCCTCTCCAGTGTCACCTGCCTTGAAAGCATTTAGTGTCCCTGTGTGCTCACCTGCTGGCTTACTGCCTGCCCCCCTCCCTCTCCCCCAGCACCATGAGGCCCACACAGGTGCTGCTCACTGTCCTTTCCTCCCAGCTGGCAGCAGGACTTGGCACACAGCAGTGAGGTGAGTCTGGTGAGCTATGGATGACACTTAGGATGGTGAGACAGGCTCCGGCTACCCTTGCAGCTCCTCACCCGACTTGCTGTCTGGCCTGCACTGGCCAACAACACACTTCTCAGAGCACAGCTAGGAGCTTGAGACTCTTGTGCAGGAGTGGAAATCCAAGCCTAAAGACACTAAAGGCTGCAGGGGCCCTGGCCATCCCTCCTGGCTTGTCTTCCCTACCTTACGGGCAACATTCTAGCTAAGTGTACCAACGTGTTCTGCTTCCTATGTATCTATCCTTCATGCCCCAAGCCTTGAATCTTGCCAGTTCCCCAGACCCAGAGCCAACACCAAGTTCTCATAACCCCCCCTCCCAATTTGCCCCTAAAGACACCCAGAAACAGTTGCTCATGGATGTACCGGGTCCAGGGCAAGCTACCTTATCTCTGCCTCGGTTTCCTCTTGCTGAATGGAAGGATAACAATTATGACCTTCCCAGGGAAGATGGGACGGTGAAGGGTGAGAATGTGTGCCAGGCACTGTATCGTGTGTGGGAAGTTAGTGTTCTTGGCACAGTGGAGTCCCTGTGAGAACGCTGGGTCTTCACTGACAGACACCTACGCCCCCGTCGGCCTCAGCTCATCTGCTGACTGAGATATATTGCCCCTTGCTCAGAGCCTCAGTGTGGGGTGGAGGGCTCCCTAGGTGGAGAGCTGCCATGCCAGGAACAGTAAAGAAATCAGAGCAGCTGGGGTGGAGGGGTAACCTGGGGAAGAGCAGCACAGCAGGAGGTTGGCCCAGACTCATTTACTCCTGTGGACAAGGGTCTGAGGCTGGCTGAGCAGATGCTAACCGCACACAGAAGGTGCACACAGCTCTGTCCCTGCACGTGGATCTCAGTCTGGCAGAGGCGGCAGGCCATGAGCACACAGATGAAGTGAACATGCTCTGAGGGAAAGGCGAGAACCCCTAGGGGCTTCCCCAAGGAAGTGGCTGAGAGCAGGCACCCACGGAGAGTGGGTGTCCAGAAACACATCCCAGGGAGGGAGAAAGCAGAGGTAAAACTGGGGCAAAGAACCCAAGAGCACAGAGGCTCCCATGCCTGAGTCTGACATGGCCGACACACCAACGAGCTGTTGGCCTTTGGGCCTGCAGATCATCTAGATTCTGGATGCACCTACCTTTTCCACCTTAACCCCTAGAGCAACGACTGTCACCCAAAGGGCGGTTACCATAGTTTTATAACTCATGTCTCTCTCTGCTCTTGCTGCTCTCCATCCCCCAGCTTGCTCTTTACACAGGTGGCCCTGGCCCTGACCCCCAACACGCCGCAGCACAAAGCCAGGGCCCCTCCCCTCCCGTGTCATCACTAGGGGCGCGGGTTCACAGCTTAGGCTTACTGCTCCTTCTACGTTCTAGTCTCCTTGTGTTCTCTGGCTGCTTCCTGGCTATCTCTGGATTCAATAGGTCTCTTCTCGGGGATGACTTCCCTGAGCTCCTGACAAGTGCTGCCCCTGTCCCCACTGTGCATGAGTTACTGTGCAGCTCATTGCTGTGAGCAAATGTGTGACCAAGGTGACTTAAGGGAGGGTGGCTTACTTGGCTCACGGTTTTGGAGGATACAGCCTACCATGTCAGGGAAGGCCAGCACCTACAAGTGGATGGTCACAGGGAGTCACTGTTGGGAAGCATACAGAGATGAAGGCCCCACTCCTTTTTTCAGTCTGGGACTCTACGGGATGGCAGGATGGTGGGTCTTCCTTTCTCAGCTAAACTTCTCTGGAGACTCGCTCACAGGCGCGTGCACACACCCAGAGGAGTGTTTCCTAGATGGTCCTGAATCTAGTCAACTTGTTAGTGAATATGAACCACCATCCCTTGCTTGCACTCACTGGGCACTGCCCAGGTCGTTCACCTTTGCACCTGACCTGTAGCACACGTCACACACCAACTGTGTTTTCCCCCACTAGCATGTAAACTACCAGAGGACACACACTTAAACTTTCTTTTTAGCTGTTTGAGACAGGAATGGCCTGATGACCCAGCACTTGCTGTGTAGACCAGGTTTGCCTATGTTAGCCTCTCCAATGCTGGGTATGTGCCACCATGCCTACCAGGACACATATTTTCATCTACTTTGTTCATGGCCATGCTACAGGGGCACAGCAGGGGCTTAATGAAAGAATTTGGCCTTTTTCAGACAACTATACTTTGTAACTAACAAGCTACCTTAACCACAAGTAATTGTTACAAATACTTAGATAACCACAGATAACCATAATTGCTTACAACCTTTGTTGTTTTCTTTTTAAGACAAGTTCTTGGTATGTAGTCCAGTCCGGCTTCAAAGGTGAGCATGATTACCAATTTGGGGCCAGCATGGGTTTTCTCGTGAGTTTTAAGGCCAGCCCAGTCTACAGAGTGAAAGAACCCCTACTCAAAGGACCAAGGAAAAGCAGCAGACCAGAGGACAGGGCCTCGAGCCCATCACATCCCACCAGCCTGGCACTTTCCAGCTCAACCGCACAGCCCACCCCACCTCCCCATCCCAGGCCTCTTATGTTTTTAAAATCAGGAATGGGGGGCAAGCTAGGGCGGCAGCATCTAAGCCAGGGATGGACTGGGGTGAGGCCTGACGCCACGTGCTGAGTTCTGCTTTCTAGTCCTGCCCACTCCGGTCGCAGGGCCGGTCCTCTGCCTCACGAGCCCTTCTAGAGTCCGCCTAGGGAGGGAGGGAACAGCCGGGCCCCAAGAAGAGGACACTCGCTGTGGCTACGCCGTCCGGATCTTAGTTCGGGTCCCCTGGTTTGGTTCCCTACTCTTGACTTCCTGCTCAGCCCCCGGTTCGGTTCCCCACTCGGCCCTTGTTCCGTGGTTCCCCGATCCTCTCCAGGTTCCGTTCCCGCTGCTCGGCCCCCAGTTCGGTTCCTCACTCTCGGCTCCACTCTAGGCTTCCGTTTCGGTTCCTCACTCTCGGTTCCCGGTTCGGTTCCCCACTCGGCCCCTGGTTCGGTCTTCGCTCGGCTCCCGGTTCGGTTTCCCACTTGGCTCCCGATTCGATTCCCCCACTTTCGGCTCCTAGTTCGGTTCCCCACTCGGCCCCTCGTTCGGTTTCCCGCTCGGCTCCCGGTTCGGTTCCCTGCTCGGCCCCGGTGCGGTCATCGCTGGGCTCCCGCCCTACTCAGTCATCCTGCACTTACCGCGGCTGCGCTTCGGGGTCTGACTTCAGGGCCGCGGGCGCTTCCTCCGCCCTTCCCGACGCCGGCATGTGCTGCCTTGGCAACCGTCACCAGGGAAACCAGCACGATCACGCGCGTCTACGGGGGCCGGGAGAGCCCCAAAGGTCTGAGCGACAGTACTGAGGGGCCAGGCAAGACCTACGGAACTGCACTGATTAGCTGGACGTGAGAAGGCAAAGCGCCCCTGAAGCCTTCACTCTACCGGAGTGTATTTTATTTAAGGATCTGGGGGCGGGGGGTGTTGTTTGTTTGTTTTTGTTTTTAAAGGTAGGGTCTCTTTCATCCCAGATTGGCCTCGAACTCGCTCTGTAGCCAAGGATGACCTTGGCTTCTCCTGCCCCTATTGAATCCTGGATGACACAGGCTGCACGACCATGTGCAACCGACCTCTAGTGTCTTTTAAAAAGTAGGATGCATATCCCACTGGCTTCCAAGGGTTTTAGAAAGTGGATGGTTTTTATGAAATGTAACATAGTTAACCATAATATCTTTGGAAATACAAAGCAAGGCGGGGGGAATGTTTGGTTATGCCAAAGTTAATAGTGCTTAAAAAAAAAACCCAAAACCCAACTTCCTCTTTTTTCAAAGGGTGCACAAAACTAAAAAAGGAATGTTAAAAGTGTTTATGGGACACACCACAGGATGACGAAAAACACATCCATGGCCAGACAGTCTAGTCCAATCCGTGAGCTGATTCAAGTTCACCACAAAACCCTTTTTCGAAAAACTAAAGGTGGGGAACGGTTGAGGACAGATTCCGAGTACAACCTCTGTCTTTCTCATGCACATGTACCCCGACACAAACACGTGCACATACCTGCACTAAGAAAACCTATACATGAAACAACACGCAGGTGATTATATGGTAGCATTTTAGGGCTTCTTATTTATTTTGCATTTTAGAAGATCGTTTAAAATAATGGATTTTTTTAAAAAAGAAAACACTAAAAAATATACACTTCCCAGTTTGACACTGCTGTATTTCATTCAGGGCCTCGATGGGAGGCAAGCACGTGGGAAAGATGAGCCGCGGGAGGCCAGATCCTCTCACAAGCCTTTATAATGTGAAAGGCTTCAGCTATATAAAACTGTTTTTCTGTTTCTCATTCACTTAGAGAGAGGAGCACATCATCACCTGTGAAGGTACAGGGCTGGGTCCCCACAGCCTGGCACCCACCTGCCCACCCCCTTGCAGCGCAGCACAGTGTGTCCAGGCATCTCATTCATAAAGCTGCTTTCTCTCTGTGTGTGCACAGGTGTGTGTGCCCATGGAGTCCAGAAGAAGGCATTGGGATCCCTGCGGTTGGAGTCTGTGATGGTTTATATATGCTAGGCCCAGGAAGTGGCACTATTCCTTGTTGGAGTGGGTGTGTCCTTGTTAGAGTGGGTGTGTCCTTGTTGGAGTGGGTGTGTCCTTGTTGGAGTGGGTGTGTCCTTGTTGGTGTGGGTGTGTCCTTGCTGGAGTGGGTGTGTCCTTGTTGGAGTGGGTGTGTCCTTGTTGGAGTAGATGTATCCTTGCTGGAGTGGGTGTGTCCTTGTTGGAGTGGGTGTGTCCTTGTTGGAGTGGGTATGGCCTTGTTGGAGTGGGTGTGGCCTTGTTGGAGTAGGAGTGTTACTGTGTGCATGGGCTTTAAGACCTGCATTTTAGCTGCCTGGAAGCCAGTATTCTGCTAACAGCTTTCAGATGAAGATGTAGAACTCTCAGCTCCTCCTGCACCATGTGTGCCTGGATGCTGCCATGTTCCTGCCTTGATGATACGGGACTGAACCTCTGAATATGTGAGCCAGCCCAAATTAAATGTTGCCCTTATGAGAGTTACCATGGTCATGGTGTCTGTTCACAGCAGTAAAAGACTAATTAAGACAAAATAGCAGGTGGTTGTGAGCCTCCTGACATGGGTCTCCTGGAAGAGCAGGAATTTTTAACTACTGAGCCATCTTTCCAGCTGGGCAACTTCTTTAGTATACGTTTCGGTAAATTTAAACTTTGAAGGGAACCAATCCTCATCCATCCACTTTCCCACCCGCCCACTGGGCGTCACCTTTCCCTGGGCCCACTCCAGATGTGCTGATGTGACCAGAAAGCACAATGAGCTTCAATTGCCTATGTGTTGGGCGGAGGCTGAGAACTGGAAATCTGCATGACAGCCAAGAGGCGGAGGGGACTCAGTAGAGAGCACCGCAAAGCAGCAGGGTCTTCGCCACAGCGTGCATGTGTCATTCACCCACTTCATAACCATGAGGAAGCTGGATGGTATGGGGATATTAGGAGCCAGATGTACGTATAAGGTCCTGGGAAAGTGCTGCTCCTAGAAGCAAGCCTGGCTCCCCTTAGGATGAGAGCGCACTGCATCAGAGGATAGAGAATCTCAGCTGGCGTCCTAGGGTATGTTAGAAAGCTTCAGGCATGAATGTACTGCAGTCTCAGCACTTTGGGGGCATAGGTGGGAGGATCACAAGTTCAAGTCCGGTCAGGGCTCTATAATGAGTTCCAAGTCAACCTGAGCTACATAGGGAGACCCTGTCCTAAGAGGCTAAGGATTGGAGAAGCAGTTCTGCAGTACAGTGCTTGCCTAGTTTGTATGAGGCCGTGGTTCTATCACCAGCACCACACGGGGTGTGTGTGTGTGCGTGTGCGTGTGCGGGCGCGTGTGTGTGTGTGTGGTGTGTGTGTGCGTGTGTGTGTGCGTGTGCGGGTGCGGGCGCGTGTGTGTCTGTAGTGTGTGTGCGCGTGTGTGTGTGTGTGTGTGCGTGTGTGTGCGCGTGTCTGTGGGGTGTGCGTGTGCAGGAGCGTGTGTGTCTGTAGTGTGTGTGCATGTGGGTGTGTGTCTGTGGTGTGTGTGTGTGCGTGTGTGTGCGTGTGCGTGTCTGTGGGGGGTGTGCGTGCGTGTGCGTGTGTGTGTGTGTGGGCGCGTGTCTGTAGTGTGTGTACATGTGTGTGTGTGTCTGTGGTGTGTGCATGTGTGTGTGTGTGTGTGTGTGTAAAACCTTGTGGGCCACAGAATGGCTTTCCAGCTAATTGTTTTATGAGTGTTTGCTTGCACGCATGCCCTATGCCTGTAAAGGCCAGAGAGAGCCTCAGATCCCCAGGAAGCTGAGTCACAGACCATTGTAAGCTGCCACACGGTTGCCAGAAATGGAATCCAGATCCTCTGTGAGAGCAGCAAGTGCTCTTAACCACTGAGTGGTTTCCCTGCTCCTAAGGATTAAAAGCAATCCTTAGACTAGCCCATTCTCACAAATCTAGGGATGTTTTCCTCTTGTTTCTATTCTTTTAAAACCTTCCCACTGTCCCCGTGGAGGCTCTTCTGCCACTATTTGCTCATTTTTCAGTCTGAAGAATTTGTATAGTTTATAAACTTAATGCTCTATCACTGGGATCCATGTCTTCGTTTTTGTTATCCCAGCCCCCACATCCTGATTCTCTAGCCAGAACTACTTGTAGAACACTGCTAATTTTTTTGTTTATTTTTGAGACAAGGTTTCTCCATGTAGCACTGGCTGTTCTGGAACTCTCTGTAGACCAGGCTGGCCTTGAATTCCTAGACATCTGCCTGCCTCTGCCTTCCTAGTGCTGGGATTAATAGTGTGTGCCACCACTTCCCGGCAAACACTGCTAATTTTTAGAATTACACGTATTTATTGAGTGGGAGGCACCCATGCCATGTATGTGTGTATCGGTCCAAGGACAATTTGTGGGAGTTGCTGGAGCTCAGGTCACCAGGCTTGGTAGCAAGTGCCTTTACCTGCTGAGCCACCTCACCAGACCTTAATGTGTAGACTGCTTTAATTATAACTCTTTGCAACATTTTCAGAAATATAAAATACTCAGATTAAACACAGGAAATAAAACATTTTAAACATTTGCTATTCCATTGATTCTTCATATTCTGCACGTGGGACATAATTTAACATTTCTCTTTTTTAAAAAACATTGTTTTTAGGAAGCCATGTAGCATTTTTGTTGTTGTTTAGATTAGTTTTATTTATTATGTATACAACATTCTGCCTGCACATATGCCTCCAGGCCAGAAGAGGGCACCAGATCTCATTATAGATGGCTGTGAGCCACCATGTGGCTGCTGGGAATCGAACTCAGGACCTCTGGAAGAACAGCCAGTGCTCTTAACCTCTGAGCCATCTCTCCAGCCCCAACATTCCTCTTTTTAAAATATCTTTTGAGGCTATAATTACACTATTTCCGTCTTCCCTTTCTTTCCTCCAAAACCTTCCATGTATCTTCCCTGGCTTTCTTTCAAACTCCTGGCCTCCTTTTACTTGTTGTTGTTGGTGGTGGTGGTGGTGGTGGTGGTGTGTGTGCACGCACACTTATGTACACCCATATGTATACACCTAAATACATAAATGCCATATGCTTGGTCTGGATAATGTTGCTTGTATATATGTTTTCAGGACTGACTGACCACTGGGTGTTGGACAAACAAATGGTGTGCTCGTCTCTGAGGAGGACCACTTCTCCTGGCCTCAGTGTTCTTAGTTTCTCATAGTTCTCTGTCCAGGGTTGAGGCCTTGTGAACTTCCCCCCTCCATGCTAGCATGTCTGTTGGTTCATTTTGTTCAGGTCTTGCTTAGGCAGCCATGTTGGTGAGACTTCATGGGTATAGCTTCTAACACATCTGAGAGAGACAATCTCAGAGTAAACTTCCTCTTTAAAAAAACCTAATTATTTGTGCCCATGCATGTGGAGAACAGACACCAACCTTACGGGTTTTCCTCAGAATCCATTCATCTGGGTTTTTAAAAATGTGTTTAAGTTTATTTGCATTGTATTTTTCCTGCATGTATGTCTGTGCGAGGGTATCAGATATCCTGGAACTGGAGTTACACACAGTTGTGAGCTGCCATGTCGGTGCTGGGAATTGAACCTGCGTCCTCTGGAAGAGCAATCAATGTTCTTAACCACTGAGCGATCTCTCCAGCTCCTCATTGATCCACTTTTTGAGACAGGTTGTAGTCACTTTTCTCAGCTGACATGCTTGAGACTGACCTAGGAGAGTTTCAGTGAGATTGTCTGGACCAGGCTGGCCTGAAGGTTATTGTCTTGTTTAATTGTTTAAGGGTAGCACCCTGGGATTGGGTTGTGAATTGTATAAGGGTAGAGTAAACTGGATAGTAGAGAAGAATGCATTCATTTTTTTCTGCTCCTGATGGTGAAGTAGCTGGCTGTTTCACTTCCTTGAGGTGATGGAACTGTGAGCTAAAATCAACTTTTCCTCCTAACTAGCTTTTTGTTAAGAGTATTTTTCCATAGCAACAGAGAGGCCTCTAGGACATGAGGCCTCTCACTGACCCCAGGGTCACCAATTTGGCTAGGCTGGCTGCCTGCTTATCTCTCTGGCACCAGAATTACAAGCGTAAGCCATGCCATACTGGTCTTTTTTGTTGTTTTTTTGAGACTGTTTCTCTGTGTAGCTCTGGCTGTCCTGGAACTTGCTCTGTAGACCAGGCTGCCCTCAGACTCAGAGATCTGTCTGCCTCTGCCTCTGCCTCTGCCTCTTGAGTGCTGGGATTAGTGGCATGTTCCACCATCACCTGGCTACAGTTCTTTTTACATGAGTTCTTGCCCAACTGAGGTCCTCAGGTTTACAAGGTAATGCTGATCCATTGTCCCTGCCCATGCGTATTTATCTTCTTGGAGAAGGTCATCAAGTAGATTCCCATTGCTGAGAAATTATATTCCTTCTATAAATAATGAACATAAAGTCATTCTACTCATTGAGAAACTAAATTGACCAGAAAAGTGACTCTGACATGAGCCAAGCCAGACTCCCATTTTCTTTAAAAAAAAAAAAAAAAAATTAAGGGAATTAAGTATTTCCCTGCATGTTTACCATGTGTGTGCTTGGTGCCCACGACCAGAAGAGGTCACTAGATCCATGGAACTGCAATTACAGGACAGTTGTGAGGTGTCATATGGGTGCTTTGAATTGAACCTGGGAATTCTGTCCTCTGGAAGAGCAGCCAATGCTCTTAACCACTGACCTTCTCTCCAGTTTCCTCCATTTCTTCATTAAATAGAAGGATTTCCATTGTAGTAAGAGTCAAACAGGCTGTGGAAGAGGTCTGTAACATGTGAAATGCCCTTGTATTTCAGTAGTACTCAACTGTCCTGCTTTATAACAGGAGGTTTGTTTTTTGAGATGGGTTTCTCTGTGTAGTCCTGAACTCCTTCTGTAGCCCAGGCTAGCCTTGAATTCAGAAATCCACATCCAAGTGCTGGGACTAATGGCATACACCACCACGGACCAGCTCAGCCCAGGGTTTAAGCCTTTCTGATTATTCAACTCCCTACTCAGGAGCCCCAGAGGATTAAAGGTTCAGTTTCTTCAGATTCAAGCTTTTTTGGTGTTAGTTCTGGTTCTTCAGCTTGTGATGGACCTGGGTTTTGCTGGCCCCGGTTCCTATAGACCCTGAACATTGTTCTCATGGTTCATCATTTGGCTCCAGGCAGGTCCGAGTCATCAACTGAGCTAATACCTAAGATGTGTTTGTATATGTGGCGATCTCATACTGGAGTCCTGTGTTGACTTTCTCAGAAGACCCAGTGTTCTACCACGGTCCTGTGGCCCTCGGTTCCAGGTGACCTCCCAAATGGATACTATTTATCCCAGCCCTGCACCAAATCAGTAGCACAACGGACTGCCTGGGAATTCGCTGTGATTTTCCTACCAAATTTCTCCGTTTTCTTCTCAGCCAATCTCACAGGCTTTTGTTGTTTGGTATTTGGAATCTAGCTTGTCTTCTGTTTCCTTCTTTGTTACTTTCTGGTGCTGGACACTGAACTCAGGGCTTCAGATATGCTAGATAAGGGCTTTACCATTGAGCCATATTTCCTGCCACACGTGGAGGCCACCTGATCTCAGGAATTGTCAGTTTATCCTGCTGCCTAGGCCTCTGGACCTTATACACTTACTAGTGAACAGTTTGTGTGTGGATCTCTTCCTTAGAGAGGCTGAGACAAATCTTCACTAGCCCCTGTGAGAAGACACAGGTGATGGGCCTAGGTAAAATGTGGAGGCAACAGGGAGAGGAGGGGACAGATGTGAGACAAGCTGACAGGGCTTGGTGACTGGTCCACTAAATAGGAGGCAGGAAAGACACCTGTAAGACTCAGAGCAAGAGGAGGTGGTGGAAGGTGGTGTTGCAGACAGAAAGGCAAACCAGGGAAGTGGACAGCAGCCTCTGCTGAAGGTGGACTTCTAGTCACCCGATTACACTGGAGCCAGCCCAGAACACTAGAGGACCTGCCACTGGGTTCCCATGAGACCGACCGACAATGGCCTCGGCTTGACCCAGGTAACGTTCCTCTTTTTTCTCTACCCAGTGCAGGTGGCTAAGGGAAAGCAAGCTTCTTGAGCCAGGAACTGGCACATGCTGGTTCTTCCTGAACTTACTTAGGTAAAGCCTTCACTGGTCACACGGCATTCTATCTAATGGCCTGGGTTCCTTCTCTTCAAGATCCAAAGAGCTTTTCAACTGGACGGTACTGGCATTTCACTTCTTGACACACGGCACCCTTTACTTCACGATCATTCAGCTTTATTTTGGCCTTGCTGCTGTGAGGGAATGGGCCGAAGAATTACGCAGGGATGGAACAGTAACTGTGAATACTAGGGACTCTGGACATCTGTGGGACAGGAGGCATGGCTTCCATGACCAGCATGGTCAGACCCAACTCTGGACACTAGATGTCACTGTTGCTCAGACACAGCATCCCAGTTGCTGTTGATGGGTTACAGAACTCCCAGTAAGGATCCGAACCTGCACAGGTGCTCAGCTCTAACAAGAGGGTGAGGGTTCTGCTCATGAGTTGGGCACGTCGTCAGTCTTTAAGTTTTTCAATATTACACTGTCTTACCACAACAAAATGCTGTGTAAAAGTTGTACACAACACCCTGGGGAAGCCCCAAAGGAAAAGGAAGTCCACACATGCTCAGCACTGACACAAAAACAAAATAGTTCAGATCTGTGGCTGGATGAACCCCATGGGTGTGGAACCCACGGACAAAGGATCAACTGGAACTTGATAAATGCAAACAACCAAACCAAGCCCAAGATTCACTCCAATGAAGTCAGCGGGCATTAGCTGAAGAGGGAACTAATGCCAAGTGCTTTGGATGAAAGGGACTTTGGATACACTGACAGGTAAGTGGGCAAGAAAGGCCGGAGTCACTCCACACTCCCATTATACCCAACATTAGGACGAGATGCCAAAGTAGAATGCTGTCTCCTTGGAGAGCCTCCCAATCCCAACCCTGGGCTCTGAATCCCAGCCGGCCGCTCCTGCTGCTTCTACTGGCAGCCACCATGTTCTGCTGCAGTCACTTACTGCCAGCCGGCTGGGACCTTACCCCTATACTCAGTAAAGTCATAAAGCAGCAGCCATGTACTGGGTTACAGAAGCTTGGCGTGCTAGGCTAGGCCCCTCGGACTTCTGTTTTCTCCAATCTTGGACACCGTACCTACCTTAGATGAGTGGCAGAACCATGAGTATAGGTGGCACTTAGTGACAGACTCTCAGAATGCCAACACTGTTAAAGCAGGAAGCCAGAAAATGGAGAACTTCCTCAAACTTTTCCAGCAGCAGCTAGACAGGAGCGCAGGAGCATGGCTAACCCACTCATGTTGCAGCTGGAAAGATGACTGACTGGATCAGGCTATACAGTCCATGATTAGGACCATGAGAGTTGCAGCCTCTTGCCTAATTGTATTCGATACAATCACCACAGCAAGTCCCTAACATCTGTTGGCACCTGTCACGCTATCATGGACTCTTCTAAAGTGGCAGCACTTCCATCCGCTCTAAACTGGAACAGTAAGAAACAAAGCCCTGTGGTCGCTCTTAGGCAGCACAGCACAGCACAGCACAGGGACTGCAGGCCCTGTGACCCAGGCGCAGCTGTGGCAGGAGTCCTATCTTCTAGATCATTAACAACACTGTTTGTTTACGTTCTTAAAGGGCCAGCACAATGACTCAGCAGGTAAAGGTGCTTACTACCAAGACTATGAACCTGTTGATACCCAGGATCCATGGTGGGAGAAAACTGACTCCTCAAAATTGTCCTGTGACTGCTGTACACATACAAATAAGAGATAAAAGGAAGCCGGGCAGTGGTGGCGCACGCCTTTAATCCCAGCACTTGGGAGGCAGAGGCAGGTGGATTTCTGAGTTCGAGGCCAGCCTGGTCTACAGAGGGAGTTCCAGGACAGCCAGGGCTACACAGAGAAACCCTGTCTCGAGGAAAGAAAAAAAAAAAAAAAAGAGATAAAAGGAGCGGGTTGGAAAGACGGCTCAATGGTAAAGAGCAAGAAGTGCTCTGGCGGAGAACACAAATTCAGTTCCCAGCACAACTGCCTATAATGCCAGCTCCAGGGACACGCAATGCCTTCAATCTCCAAGGGCACTGGCAGTCATAAGCATGTACCCACATACACACCCACAACCACACATAATTAAAAGTAAAACTCTCTCAGAGCAGGCTGGGGCACACAGTAAGTACCCAACAGATGCTGGCAGTTAGTTCTAGCTGCAGATGGCTTCTAACAATCTCTCACCACAGGTACTCTGTTCTCTAGTCTTTGTGCTGGTCTAAGGAAGGGTTTACTTTTTCAAAACAAATAAAAACAAGACATCTGATATGTTCAGACTTATTTTAATAACAATACATACGCCATCTTGTCACTATGGAATGTAAGTTTGGGTTGGACAGGGATTTTACAGTGCAGTTAACATTCTGTATATCCAAGTTTGTGTGTAATGTCTTGAAAACCCAGCCCACCGCTGTTTACCTCTCACTTTTGGTACTTTAATAGGCGTGATTCTTACAGTCAGTAGAAACCCTGCCTGCATTGGCCGTGTGTTCCCTTTCCTGTATTACGACTTACAGTACCTACTTCTGCCTAGCACCACAAAAAACAAACAAAATATCTCTATTTTAAGATGTTTAAGAATTATCCTATTACCAAGCAGCAAAAATATAACTTTGCAATTATAAAAGAGCTAAACCAGAACCCACAATCAGTTTATAAGTGTGATTCTAATAAACACTGCCTCTCTGCAGCTCTTATTAGCTTTCCAGGTTGTTGTACACACACACACACACACACACACACACACACACACACACACACACACTCCCTCCTACTGAATTATAGGGATTTATAAATTACTTATATTTTGTGGACTCTTTGGAAAGTGTTTTCAGAAGCCAACAAACCTTAAAATCTGAAGTTCTGAAGTCAGCCCACAGGCAGACAAACGAACCAGGGCAAACAGGATTCTTTCCTGACTCCCGAAACATGGGCTACTCTGCACACAGAGTGTGTGCATCTGCAGTTAGCTGCCGTTCTTACAGTGACTTTCATCATAAAGGTGTAAGGAAAACACTTCGGCCAACTACTTTCAGGTGACAGATTTCTTCTGGGTTACCTTGACTCCCCTGAGTGACCTAGTTAGTGAATTAGTCACTAACAATTTGGTCACCAGGCAAATCAAGCTGGCAAGAAAGTAAACCAATATTCAACAGTGCATTTTGTCTAAACCCACACGTTATTTATTGCAGAACAAACACGTAACCTCAATATGAGACGTCTAACTAAAGCAAGCGCTTCCCAGACCAAAGCAGCAGCTCTTCTAAGGCTTAGGCTTGGCCCAGAACTCCTGATACATGGAATAGCCCATACCTAAAGAAAAAGAAGAGGAGCATTAGAACATTTCCTGCAGGATTCAGAAAACACACCACAGTCTACAGGACAGGACCAGTGGGAGCAGCTTTCTATACCACACTGTTTTAATGAACAATCGGTATTTACCAGGCAATTTTAAAAACACCTACTCCGTTATACAAGATAAAGTCAATAAATCACGATGCCAGTAAAAGCATGTACATTTTAGAATCTTTTCTACTTTCCAAATGCAATACAACCATCATATCTTCTCAGAAAACTGTTACCATTAACCTATGTTCAGAATCTGAGCAATGCAATTGAAGAGTTACAGAATATGGACTTACTATCATAGGAGGCGAAGCTCTGTCACTGCTCTAATTTATTGCTTTTTTCATAAGAAATGAATCAAAGGTATTCTCAAACGGTTTTAAGATCAGCAGAAAGTATTTACTTTGCTTTGTAAGGAAAAGCATCAATGAGAAGCAGACATTTAAGAATGTCTGTTGAACCTACCAAGAGTCATGGCTCCCACAACAAAGCCCTGGGCTGCTACACGCATGTGGATCAAGTGAACGGACATCTTCGTGTTCCCCCTGCTCTTCAGTTTGTATAACCCATACGCGACAATTGCTGCGAAGCCCGCCATTCCTACGACAGAGTCACGACTGGGTTAGATGCATGGGAGAGGAGCCCAGACAGTGTCAACGCTAACCAAGGTACTTTCTGCTATTTTTGTAAGGATACTTTATCAGATCATTAATTAAATAACACACGAACTAAAGTTTCAATCTTTTTTGCTTCACAAGCCCAAATCTAGAATTTACAGTGAACAGTAAGCTGGCCTTGAATTCCACCTGACTCCACCTCTTAAGCACTGGGTGTTATGTATCCCAGGCTAGCCTCAAATTTGCAATGAACAGTAGATGAGCTTGACCCCGATCCTCCTGTCCCTACCTTCCAAGTGCTGGGTTATGCATGTGCCACAATGCCCAGCTAAGGATTACTTCTGAAGAAAAAAAATGGGGGTTTGCAGAATAAGGAGACAAATTTAAGAATGCAAGGGGTCAGTGAGTTGTCTCAGCAGGTAAACCTGCTGCCAAGTGGACAACGGGCCCAATTCCTGGAATCCAAGTTTTTTGTTTTTGTATTTTGTTTTTTAAAGCCAGATGTGGTATCTATAATCCCAGCAGCACTCCTATGGGCAGATGGAAGGTGGAGATGGGAGGCCATGGGCCAGCTAGCCTGAGCTATAGAGTGCAGAGGAAGTGAGAGCGCTGCCTCAACACGGTGGAAGGAGAGAACCGGCTCCTGACGGTCATCCTCAGGCCTCTACACGAGTGCTGTGGCATACGCACATACGCACACAGA
The DNA here is from genome assembly GCA_028551405.1 of Uromys caudimaculatus. Classification (NCBI taxonomy): domain Eukaryota; kingdom Metazoa; phylum Chordata; class Mammalia; order Rodentia; family Muridae; genus Uromys; species Uromys caudimaculatus. Next base: position 2,220,571 of record CM052706.1, on the reverse strand, counting down.
GGACACCACTCTTACACAGAGTTTGTCAGAACCAGACCCGAAGGCCGCAGGACTGAGAATGGAAACGCAGCTAGCCTTCTCCCCTCGGTGTTTTCTGCTCTACCAGTGACGTAATGTCCTACTCGGCTTCGGTGGGAGTGGGACACTTAGAGCGCGGCTCCCAACCTTCCTGACGCTGCCGTCCTTTAATATAATCCTCATGCTGCTGTGACCCCAACCATAAAACTGTATTTGTTGCTACTTCATAACTGTAATTTTGCTACTGCTATGAACTGTAATGTAAATATCTGTGTTTTCCCATGGTCTTGGCGACTGACCCCTGTGAAAGGGTTGAAACCCACAGGTTGAGAACCATTGCTAAGACAGAGTCAGGTGAAGGAGTCTGAGTTGGGGCACTGCCCACATCAGAATGGGCTGTGGTCACGTCTGTGAGACACTGTCTTGACTGACAGTGGGAGGGCCCAGTCCACTGTGGGTGGTGCCATTCCCTTTTGGGCAGGTGGTCCTGGGCTGGGAAAGTAGCTGGCTGGCTATGAGGCTGGGGAGAGGCAGCAAGCTGTACCCACCCACACGGATCCAACTCCTTCAGGCTCCTGCCCTGACTTCAACGACAGACTGCCACCTGGGGGTGTAAGACAAATAACCTCTTTTTCTCTTCCTTTTGATGCTCTTGGTGATGGATTTTATCACAGCAACAGCCATGTAACACGGACAGCAATCTTTTCTAATTGGCCTAGTCGTTTCTCATTTGGTTTTCTTGTATTCCCCGTGCAGGTAATTGCCCACAGACCAACGGGGTTTCGTCCTAAAGTATGCACACAGCTCCTGTCCTGCTATGCAGGGTCAGGGTCTCCAGGCAACAGCAGCAGGGTTCACAGGGATCCCTGATCAATTCCCAATTCTAAAGGGGATGGTGCTTTCTAGTGCTTTAATTATAATTTGTATCTGCTTTAAGTGAATAAATTATTCCAGCTTACTGACTTTAGAATTTCCATTGGTGACCACATTGCTGTTTCACGGGGTGTAGGGCCTTCACGGATGCTGCATGCCTCTGTGACTGACCTCAATACAACCTAACTGTCAGAGTTCCGGCAGCCTAAGGCTGCCCATGTTTCTGCCCATCACTGCTGGAAGGATGCAGCGTCCTCTAGGAAGCACCTGTAGGCTTGTGCTCCGTCTCTCCCGACTTCATCTTAGATGGCTTTGCTGGCTTTCAACTCTATCCTTTCAATGCCAGAAACCTTACCAGGGTTTTTCTGACTTGAGTTCTGGTAAATTTCTGGGTCAGAAAGAAGGTGGTTCTGGGATCCCCACACGGCAAGGGACACCGACATTAACAGCCCAAAATCTGAATACACACAGAACTTTGGTGATGAGATTTATATGATATTGATCTTACCATATTTCAACAAAATAAGAAAAAAAGGTATTTCAGGATCTACTCAATATGCAAATTTATCATGCTCCCACTGCTTCCAGCTCGCAGCAGGCTGCCTTTCAGAGCATCAGCCAACTTACCAATGGGGACAAACGGTGTCTCCTTAGCTTTCCGAATAAACTTAGACCCCTGACCTTCATCGTATGAGGAGAGAGAAAGGTCTGTGTTGGTTGACATTGTGATTTCTTGAAGAGTCTTTCTGAAAGAGAATTTCTTTGTGAGGTTGTGTAATTAAAAGCATTTACAATAGTATATTATTCAATACTGAATGAGCTACTATGTGTAGTGAGAAATTTGGTTTCTTTAAAAAACAGAAATAGGAATACGCTTTCATTTTAATCTCAGGTGTGGGAGGGATACGGGCTGCTTCAGACTGTCCACAGTAGCTGACAAGGATTTGACTCCTGCTCTAGCAGAGGCGTGGTTTTGCAGCTGCAGATAGTTTCTGTGATTGAGTGACATTTGGAATTCTGGAATTTTTAGAGGGTATATAAGGCTAGGGCCCCAAGAGCTGGTGTGGTTTGTTAAGTAGTCACGTGCAAAGAAATGAGAAGAAATCAGATATCCTCACAACAAAGATCAAACTTGTCCCCAAAATACTCGACACCCCTAGTGGGCAGGAAGCAATCTAATGATGTCACTCCTTCCCCCTTTATCCTTTTTCTCTATTTAGTGTGAGGGGGTTGAAAAGGTAGAAGAAGCCACAAAGTAGACAAAAGACTAGCTACAGCTATGCCTAGTTTCCATGGGATCTGTTATCTGTGAACTTGAAAAAATAATTTTTTAGAATTGAACTTTCACAATTAAAGAGAATTGTATATATTCTTTCATCATTTTTCCTTTAATATACTGTGAAAACAGCAATATTCTTTTAAAAGAATGTGTAGATGTCTGTCTGTTCTATCTGCTTGTGAGTGTCCAAGGAGGCCAGAAGGTGCTGGGTCCCTGAGGCTGGAGAAAAGACTGAAACAGCTACTTACAGATACGCTTTCATGTTCCATTGCATAGGTTTGGGGGGGTTTCTGGTTTTGTTTTGAGATAGGATCTCTTTACATAGCCCTGGCTGTCCTGGAACTCAATACATAGACCAGGCTGGCTTTGAACTCAGAGATTTGCCTGCCTCTGCCTCCTGGGAGATGGAATTAAAGATGTGCACCACCATGCTGCTGGTTTCTTTTTCCCCTTCCCCTTTCTCTTTCTCTTTCTCTTTCTCCCTCTTTCTCTCTCTCTCCCTCCCTCCCCCCCTTCCTTTCCCTTCTTCCTCTCTGAGGTCATCACTGTTAACATCACTACAAACAACACAACTCCTTCAGGACCTTCTTATCTGACACCCACTAGGCTTCTCTGCTGATTCTCCTCCTCTTACAAACCCTCCTAATGTCCCCCAGGCTTCCTCTTCATAACATCCTTCTAAGTGCACTCAGAGAAGGCCAGGCTGCACGCAAGATTATATGAATAAAGGAGCAGGAAAAAAAGAATTCATTCCGCCATCACAGAGAGCGAAGGCTCTCTCTCCCTACAATCCCTTCTCACAGAAGTTCAGACATTTCATTGCGGTGCAGTGGTGACAAATCCACGTCATCTCTGTTGTGTATCTCCTTAGTGAACAATTTTGAATCGCCTGTATACTGACCCACAGAGTAAATAAAGGAGGCCAACACAGCATGAAGTGCACGAATCTCCAAGTGGTAGCAACAGCTATCCACTCATTAGCACATGCAATCCTGGACTCTTCACACGCAGAATATTCCCTTCAGAAGGAAAAATCCCACAGATTGCTATTCCTGGGGATTGAGTGGCAGCAAAGCCCTCAAAAGAAAACCCAACTCTAATGGAAGAATGTTTAGTTTGAAAAGTGAGCTTATTTCTCCAAGCCCTACACTCCCTAAGGAGTCAATACAGTCGTCAGCAGAGAAGAAAACTAACTAGCTAGAAAATTCGGATTAGAACTAAGACTTTTCCTTTCCTTTCCTTTTTTAGCACTCCATGACTTCCTGACACAACGCATCTTCCTGACATACAAGGCTCAGTAAGCTCAAGGTACAGGGTGTTCATTATATTTGCAAAATAAAACAAATACTGACAAGGCCTGGGGCCTCAGCTGTACTACCAGCACTCAGAGTCTGGAGGAGGGGGACCCGAGGTCCAAGCCAGCTTAAAGCCTTGGCAGAGCGGAGGGCTCCGTCACGACAGTTTCCCTTCAGTCCTCTACTTCAGTTTTCCCCCCAGTTACCTCTTAGCTTTGCAGGTCTGCACCTGAACTGGTCTCCTCTGCAAAGTCCTCTTTGGTTTGCTTATAAGTCCTTTGGTTACACACTCCTACGGAGCCCTGCACTCTGTAGTAACACCTACAAACACCTGCTTGATTTCTTCAAGCCAGGGTGCTGTCCCTGCCCTCTGGCGTACATCCCCGTGGCCTGTGCACAGTGAGTACTTTAGAGTTTAACCAGGCAGTGTGAAACACCAGGCTGCATGCACCTAAGCACCCGTTTCCTTTACTGTTCTTAGACAGCGTCTATGAAAAGGAGAAAACATCCCAGGTAGGCCTTGGTTCCTTGAAGCTCCAAGTGACAAGGCTATCAGACTACATCCTACTTTAAAAACACCCCTTTGTGGCTGGGTAGGCTCATACATGTCTTTAATCCCAGCACTCAAGAGGCGGAGGCAAGTGGATCTCTAGGTTCCAGGACAGCCAGAGCTACATGACAGAGGGACTCTCTCTCAAAACAAACCTTCCTTTGTGTTTATGACCCCTGAACTCATCACTTGAGGGGTGCCTCTACTGTGCTGGGGATACAGCCCAGTGACAGAGCACTTGTCTAGCATGCCTGAGGTCACAGGTTAGATTCCCCAGTTCTGTCAACAAATAAACACACCATAAATAAGGAAACAAACAGGGCAGTGGTGGTGCATGCCTTTAATCCCAGCATTTGGGAGGCAGAGGCAGGTGGATTTCTGAGTTCGAGGCCAGTCTGGTCTACAGAGTGAGTTCCAGGGCAGCCAGGGCTACACAGAGAAACCCTGTCTCGAAAAAAACCATAAAAAAAAAAAAAAGGAAACGAACCACAGCTGTCATCTTTCCCCCATTTCCTACGTGGATAAGTATAGTGTCCAGTGGGTTCATGGAACAAAAGGCTTTCTTCTTTTTTCAGAGGGGAGAGAGACAACTCTCTCTTTACTGTATATAAAAGAACAGGAGACGCCCATCCCTTCCCTTCATCACCTGTGATACAGATACCAAGCTAGAATGGGTGGGGCATTTGGCCTCACTTTCAGAATGTTAATTTCATAATGCGGCTAAGAATTGGGGCACACCAACTAGCCATTATTTCTTTTAGAGGACTGATGATAGCTAGAGTGGTGATGTGTAATTTAAGCACTCATGAGGGAGGAGGATCATGAGGGCAAAGCTAGCCCAGGCTACATAGCAACACCCTGTTTCAAGACAACAACAAAAATAATGAAATCAAATTCATAAAAGATGTCCATCAGGCATGATCGGGCAGATGTAGGGCAGGAAGCTAAAGATGAGTCTGGAGCTCAAAGAAAGCCACATGGACAGAACTGTAATTACGTGACCCAGCAGACAGAGGCAGTTACTCAAATGCAGTGGCACAAATTTGTAGCAATTATATATGCATTTGGCTACCAGAAAGGGCCACAAAAAGATGAGGAAACTGAGAAGTGTGGTGTGGGGGCACTTGCCTGTAATGTCAGTATCAGACTAAGGGAGGCAGGAGATCCCCAGTTGGAAGCTAGCCTGGGCTACACAGCAAGACCCTGCCGGAGGAGGGGGAAAGGAAGAGAAGGTGGTAGTGGTAGCAGCAGTAGTCATGAAATCTAGCCACGTGAATGAAAAAGGAAGGACCTGCTTCTAAAACTTAAGGTCAATAAGCTCAAATCGTAACTGCGGAGTAAGAAATTGAGGAGATGATGGTCAACACTGTTCTAAAGGTGGATAGATGGGTTTGAAGGGTCCGTGCATTATTCTACACTAGGAATTTACTTCCGGAAGGGTAGGATTTAGAATCTGACATACAGTCCACAGTTCTTTTGTTTGAAAATTTATTTATTGTTAAGTGAACACTTTTATGTTCCAGCTGCAAATCTGAACTGCAAATATAAAAATTCATAGTGTCTTTGAACTCTGAAAACTATATACATCACACCTATAGTGAAACAGGCTACTCTTTCTTCAGGTAAATTACCTAACAATTTCAATTCCGATCTTAGAAGTTTTTTTTCCCCCACTAGATTTTCTTTTATTATCTCACCCAATGACTGACCTACATTTGTCAGAAAGGAGAACATAGTTTTATTTTTAAGTCAGCAATAACCAGACATTCAAACTTAGTTTGCTGAGCACATTATTATTCTGTAAGGCCAGGAATGACTACTGACAGACTTTCCCAAATGCAAGGCAACTGAGAAGAGGTAAACAAGAAAATGGTTGGGCATCAGTGGATATAAACAGCCGAAGACCCTTCCCAGCATGTCCCTTTGGTTCCAAGAGCTATTATCTAAAACGATGGTTTCAAATTCCGATTTTGCCTAAGTTGCCTGTCAGCTTGTGCAAAATAGTTGCCTTGAGATTGTGATTCAAATGGCCAAGGACAGAACACAAAGATTTGTATCTTAAAAAACCCTTTCAAGTTATACTGGTGCAGAGAAGTAAAGACCCCCTAGCACACTCCATGGGCATCGAGAACCATTTGAACCTGCCAAGAATTTGCATCCAAACTGTCAAGCTGCAGAGGGCCTCTGTAGTCCCGGAAGCAGATCACCCCTCAAAGAGAGGATTGCTTTCCACCCCAGGAATAAACAAGGAAAGCAGGTAACAGCGTCGAGTCACCCGGGCTGCTGGCACAACTGAACTGTAACCGTGCTTCTGAGATCTCTGCGCTCCGTTCCCTTGTCAGGGGCATTCGCATTCCGCCACAGCCTTCCTCCTCCATCCGGTGACACAGGGTCACCTAAGGTCTGCGCAAACCCTGGGTGGAGCCCGGGGGAGGCCGAGGTGCCCGAGCGCAGCGCCCTGCCCTCACCTCCCACCTTCTCATGACCTTGGCCCGACTCCGAGGCCGGTGCGATCGCGCTCCCTCTCCCTCTACTCCTGCTGCTCCCGGGATCCCCGAAGCTGGCACCAGCCCGGTTCCCGTCTGCCATCGTTGCCTTCTCATCGAGTTCCGTTCCCTCGGCCACGATCCGCTCCAGAAGCTTCGGCCTCGTTCCTCCGGCCCCACATGCACTGGCCGACCGGGACCCCGAGTCCTCCGCCCACCCGAGGGCCCCCCCAGTCCCGCCCGGCTCCCGCTTCACTCACGTAGATGCGGCGTCCCAGTCCTGCCGGCTTCTGGTCGCCACCCCCGAGTCCGAGAACACCGGCTTCGCCTGCTGGGGCTACTGCTTGCTCCAGCCAATCAGAAGCCAGCAGCCGGCGAGCCAGGCCCCCGACTCCATTTACGTGAGAGGGGGCGGTGGGCGTGGTCACTCGCAGCGCGGCGCCCATTGGCTGGGGCTCCGGGTCCGCGGCGGCACGCGCTGTTCGTGGCAGACGTGAAGCCTGGGCGGCAGTACTGGCGCCGTGCCGCCTGGCGGCCGCTGCCAACCACCCCCGGTTGCCTCGTGGTTCTCGCGACCCGCTCGCTGAGCTCCGCGAACGCCGCGCACGCGCAGGCAAGGCCGACTTAAGCGAGCCGAGCGGCCTGCCGGAGCGGGAGCATGCGCCGTCGGGGCTCCTTTGGATTCCTCTTTGGAGCTAGTGGTGGTGGGAGAGCTGTGACCTCACCCAGGCCTGGGGCGGAGTCTGAGGGGCAGCCAGCTTCCGGGGCGGGGCTTCGCGTGGGCTCCGGAGATGGGAACATCGTCTGGACAGTCTCTGTCCAAGCTAAGTCTCTCAGCATAACAGAACATGGCGGCCTGTTGAGAGACGTAGGCTACTGGTAGGTACTCAACGTTGAGTGACTTCTGGGAGAGGAACAATTGTCTCCTCATCCCGAATAGAGCACCAACCACGGACCACAAAGAAAGGATTCCATCTTTTCTAACCTGTGCACCCCTTGCCCGGCCTGAGGCAGCTCTACAGAGGGCTTCTTCTCCCCTTTGTTTACCGATTATATAAACTGGCTAGAGGAATCTTGGTGAATCTTCTAAGTTCCCCATACCTCAATGTTTCTTTCTTTCTTTTTTTAAAACTAATTTTATTACATTTATTTGTGTGAGCATTTGCTGAGGTCAGAGGACAACTCGCCTCCTACTGTCTGGATCCTGGGGATAGAACTCTGTGGGATTTGGTGATGCTTACCCAGTGAACCATCTTGTTGGGCTCTCAGTACGTTTTTTTAAATTTCCAGAAGGTTGGCGTAGTCTTATGAGCCACCCTCCAATAACTACACAACAGATTCCATGACTGAATATTAAAATTTTGTATCACCATTTTATTTATTGTAAGGAGGGCCACATGTGCTATGGCAAAAGAGAACAACTTGAAGGGCCCTGTTGTCTCCTTTGCCCACAGACAGGTTCCAGGGATCTAACTCAGGTTAAAAATTATTTGAGTTAAGTCATATGTAGGAAACATTTCATGCTGTACATGATAAAACTCCATACATCGTGGCTGCAGAATTGTCCCAGTGATTAAGGGCACTTGTCACTCTTTTTTGCAGAGGATCTAGTTTCAATTCCCGACACTGTGTGGCTCCCAACCATCCATAACTCAGTGGAACCAACATTCTCTTTTAACCACTTTAGGCACCAGCATATGTTCTTACAGGCAAGGTACATATAAAATAAATGTTTGAAATAAAACCTTTATGGTGGTACAAGCTTTCAATCCTAGCACTCAGGAGGTAGAGGCAGACAGATCTCTGAGTTCAAGTTCATCCTGGTCTACAGAGCAAGTTCCAGGACAGCCAGGGCTACGCAGAGAAACACTGTCTCAAAAAACAAAATCAAAATAAAACAAAATCTACACCTTGGATATGTGGCAGCTTTGTGTCTTTGAAGGAGTGTTCTTTGTTTGGGTGTGCTGAACAAAACTTTGCTGAACAGGAGTCAGTGGTGGTAAACGAAGAAAGACCTGACTAGAGAAAGCATACTCTGTGGGAGAGGGGCAGTGCCCTGCTCTGAGTTTCTGCACTTGGTGTAGAACAGAAGCTTTGAGGCCGAGCCTTGCTCGGAGTGACTCTGTTTTATACATCAACACTTTGTTCCATTTCTAAGAGCTCTTGCTAAGGCAGGGTGCTTACCTGGGTAAGTAGATAACCACCAGATGTTGGACACACAGCTTATCACAGAGAGCATCCAGCTGTGCCCCACAAACCAAAGGCATGGATGTATTGACACAAGTGAAAAAGCCCTGTCTGTGAAGTCGTCAAGTTAAATCAGAACACTGGAGCATATCAAGAAGCCCTGTCAGAGAAACCAGGCCCACAAGCTTAGCAAACACACGAGATCAGAGTGACAGAACTTACCCACCTGAGTCATATGACAAGAGGTAGGGCTGGGTGTGGTGACACCTATAATCCCAGCCTCTGGGAGTCTGAGGAGAATTGCAAGTTTGAAGCCAGCAAGGCTATGTGGTAAAACTAAAGCCGCAGGACCTTGCCCTGGCATCTGGCCTGTTGTTGGGTCAGTCTGTGTGGACTTTGCCACTGTATGGACTCCTGATTTCAGGGGCTTCAGATGAGCACATCACCCTGCCTGACTTGCCCACTAGAACTACATAGTTGTCTAGATACATTGTACCTTAAAGCAGCTGTGCACCTAGGCAGCCTAGTGCCCTGAATAGCTCTGAGGATTCCTTGATGCCTAGCCATCCGTAGTGATACTACATCTATCAGCTCTCTGCCGTAGCCTGTAATGGGGCCTCTCTGAAGCCCGTGATGGCCATAGCCTTTTCTTAGTATGTCTAGAATCTATATAATTTTGTGTGGCATGAAATATGTAATCTGAGAGTTAGTAATAGTAACTAAGATTGGAATGGAGGACTAGAGAGATGGCCCAGCAGTTAAGAGCACTGGCTGCTCTTCCAGAGGACTAGGGTTCAAATCCCAGGACCCACATGACAGCTCACAACTGCCTGTAACTCCACTTCCAGAGGATTCACACCCTCACACAGACATACATGCAGGCAAACACCAGTGCACATTAAATAAAAGTAAAAAGGATTGGAATGGAATAAAAGAAAATGACTGGTCGTTATGTTACCAAATGAAATCAAGACTACTTGGTGCCTTGAAGCTTATGAAATAGACATAGGTTATGGATTTATTGTTATTCAATAAACTCTTGACATTGTGGAAAGATATAAATGTGATTATGGTATAGCTTGCTCACAATATTAAAATTACCCTCATTGACCAATAATGAAGATAAACCTAAAGTCATTACGTCCTTCGATCCTGTAAATATAAAGGTTAACACTAACAATGACCAATGCATATTCATTTTTGACAGGGACTTGGCCACTTCAGAATAATTTAGCTAACTTGTCAGTTTCCAGAAAATGAAACATAGGCTCCTTCGGATCTGAGTGGAAGTCCCAAGTTAACAACATTCTAACAGTGACCCCGGGCTTCTCAAAGATATCACTGTTTAAAAAAAAAAATAGCATCTCATTGTATAGCCTAGACTGGCCTCAAACTTGTAATATTCCTGCCCCAGCCTCGTTCTTGTTGAGGTTCAGGTGGGTGCCACCATGCCTGACATGTCACTTGTTTTCTCCGTTTATGAACTATGAATACCAATTGTGAATGATGAAAAGTGTAGCTTTTGTGTGACAAGGCAGACCTCATCCTCCTCGGAGCCTCTGTAGAATGCACATGCACCTATTAAACCATACTTACAGAAACAGGGCTGGTATATGACCTAGGAAGTCGGGGCCAGTGAAAGGCTGAGCTCCCTGTCAAGCTGAGTGGCCTGAGTTGGATTCTAAGGACCCACATGGTGGACCAACTCCTGGAAGTTGTTCTGTGTCTTCTACACGTATGTTGAGGCATGTAATATCCCCTCCCCACACAAAATAAATAAATGTTTAAAAAAAAAGAAAAGCTGGGACTCTATAGAGATGGCTCAGCAATTAAGACCACTTGCAACTTCTTCAGAGGACCTGGCTTCAGTTCCCGGTGTGCATGTGGGCCACAACAATCTGTGACTGCAGCTCCTGGAGTCATGACACCATCTTTGGACACTACATACATGGTATATAAACATTCATGCAGGCAAAAACACCCGTAACATAAAAATAACTAATTAAAAAATTTAAGTCTGGGAAATAACACAGTTCAAGATTGTAAATAGACATTTTTTTTTCTGTAATTAGGAAACCTGCTACAGCAGCAGGTGTGTTTTAGGACAGAAAAAGAATTTCAGTTTTGTGCATATTCAACTCATTCTCTTAAACTAAAATTTAGGGAGAATTTTTATTCTGGGATGACATGGGTAATTTAAGGAGAGTTAGTATACAGGACCCCTGCAAGGAGTCTGTCTGTAGAAGATGCTCATTTGGCCCTCACATTCTTTCTCTTTGGGCTCCTGTTAGATTCTGCTTGGCAAGACTTTGTTCAGATCTACTTTGAAGTGATCTGAACTTTGAAGGTGAGAAAAAGGCTCAAACCTTATTTTTGACCCTTAGTGCTGAGGATGGAATACAAGGCCTTAGCCTTGGCAGGCTGTCCTCTGAGCTACATTGTCCCTTGGTCTTTTTTTGTAGTACTGGGGATTGAACCCAGAGCCTTACACAGGGCAAACAAATACTTTGAGCTATACCTATAACCTTCTTCTTAAAAACAACATATTTGATTCTCCCGGCTCCCTTTCTCTCATTCTCTCTCTCTCTCTCTCTCTCTCTCTCTCTCTCTCTCTCTCTCTCTCCCTCTCTCTTCCTTCCTCCCCCTTCCTTCTTGTTCTTTTTTTGAGACAGGACCTCATGAAATTGCCCAGGCAGGCTGTGAATTTGTAGTCCTCCTGAGTAATTTGTATTGTGGGCTTGTACTACCAAATCTGGGTACTGTTGGTCTTTTTTTTTTTTTTTTTTTTTGGTTTTTTTTTGGTTTTTTCGAGACGGTTTCTCTGTGTAGCTCTGGCTGTCCTGGAACTCACTCTGTAGACCAGGCTGGTCTCGAACTCAGAAATCTGCCTGCCTCTGCCTCACGAGTGAGTGCTGGGATTAAAGGCGTGCGCCACCACTGCCCGGCTACTGTTGGTCTTTTTAGACAAGATTTCCCTGTATTCTGAGCTAGCCTTGGAACACGAGCCAAGGTTGACCTTGAACTCACGATTCTAGGGTTACAGGTGTATGCCTCCAGTCTGAGCTAAGGCTTATCTTTTGACAAATGTCTAAAAGCTTTTTCAGTTTGGGTTAAAGGACAAAGCATGAGAAGAAGCTACTGTGGTACCTCAAACCTGTAATCCTAGCACTCAGGAGGTTGAAGTATGAGTTGGAGGCCAGTCTGGGCTACATTAGTTAGATTGTCCTAAAAACAAGGAACAGGGACTTGGTTTGGCAGTGAAGTGCTTTCCTAGCTCACGGAGAACTCTGGATCCAACCTCCAGCGTTGCAAAAGAGAAAAAGAATCAGGCAGCAGTATGCACAATGTTTCCTCAGTTCCGAGCATTCTTTTAAAAATATTCTAGGGGAATGGAAGATGGGTTGGTGGTTAAGAGCATGAGGTGGTTTGAATGAAAATGGCCTGTTAGACTCATAGGGAGCGGCACTATTAGGAGATGTGGCCTTGGTGGAGTAGGTGGAACCCTGTTAGAGGAAATGTGTCGTTAGGGTAGACTTTGAGGGTTCAAATGCACAAGCCTGTGGGGCAGTGATCTGTGACAGGCAATCTGGCACCCAGTTGAGCACAGGTGTAAAATCTGGGTGACCCCATGGAATAATCCACAAGGGACCGGAAAACTTTAAGCCAATGCTCCGGGAGGCTTTGACTCCAGTCAAGGTCACGTACCACCCCTCCTCAGGTAGAGGCGTGGCCACACAGCTCCAAGCCATCCCCTTGTTAATGAGACACCTAAAGGCTTAGCCATGCCCCTTCCCAGTTATTATATCTGCCTCGCATCTCCCAGAGGCCACCAGGTACAATTCCATCCAGGCCACTCCACACAATGAAAATAAACATCTTAGAATTATGGACGGTCTCTTCATCTGGACCCGCCGTGGGAAGCGAGGGATCCGGCCCTCTATTAAGGAGCGGCATCTAATCTCTCCTGGAGGGCTTCACAGCGCTCCCAGACAGTACCCATTCATCCAAGTCTAAGCAACTAGCCCAGCGCCCCAAGCCGCTGAAACCTGGTCTCAGCGGAACCCCAGCTGCACTCTGGCTAGTCCCTCTGGGGCACCCTGCGGTGACAGGGGTGTCCCAGGCTAGAGAACCCACGGATATGGCTGCTGCACATTCCCCAAGAATGAGAATGGCCCCCTCCCTCACCCACGGGCATGGCCCACAAAGGCTTCCCATGGCCCCCACCTGCCTGTCGGACTGTGTGGGAAGACGCGCAGCCACTTCCCGCGTGTCTGCTGTCCCACCCAGAGCTGCAGTGCCCTGGGACAGACATGTGGAGCTTCGTTCCACCGCACCAGGCTTGTTCCCAACACAAGCCAGGTCCAATGTCTCCCTCTTTCTGCTGTCTGCCTACCAATCCAGATGTAGAACTCTCTCAACGACTTCTCTAGTACCATGTCTGCCTTCATGCCACCATGCTTCCTACCAGGATCGTAACAGACTAAACCTCTGAATAAGAGCTACCCCAATGAAATTATTTCCTTTATAAGAGTTGCTGTGGTCATAGTGTCTCTTCACAGCAACAGAACACTGACCAAGACAGAGTGCATGCTGCTTTATCCTAGGATTGGAATTTGAATCCCAGTACTCACATCAGACGCTTCACAAATGCCTGTGATTCCCCTGTAGTGGGTCTAATGGCCCCTCCTGACTCTCTCTCTCTCTCACATACACACACAGAAGATGACACAATAATAAAAATAATCAAAATTTTGTGGTTACAGAAATAGATGTAACTTTTAGACAAATTTTTTGGTATTTGATTAAAGCACTGAATAAAGAATCAAACTGAGGGATGGTGACGTGGCTCAGAGCATGGAAGTACTTGCCACCAAGTCTATGGCCTGAGTTCAATCTTCAGGACAACCAAAAGTTGTTTTTTGAGCTCCACATTTGCACTCAGGCCTGTGTACCCACGCACACATAAAGAAAAGGAAGGAAAGAAAGAAAGAAAATAACTTTGAATTAAACTTTTGCTGTTATTTAAAAGATGTAGTTGGTAAGCCAAATTCATATCCTTCCTCCTGTGAAAGGAGGCCCAGATAAGTCACTGCTCTGTCCATTCCCCGAGGATTGTACAGCACAGTGAGTACCAGACCAGGCTCGTTCCAGCATTCTCACGAGGCTACATCTCATGGAGCTAGAGTGATGCTTCTGTGGTTGAGAGCGACTCTTCCAAAGGACCTGGGTTTGATTCCCAGGGTCCACATGGTAGCTCACAGTTGTCTATAACTCCAGTTCCAGCGGATCAGAAGCTCTCTTTCAGCCTCTTTGGGTACTAAGTACACATGAGGTGCACAAACAAAGCACCCATACACACAAAGACTGCACTTTGCTGTGGCAATCACTTAAACCAATCATGAGCTGGATACAGGTTTCCCCATGTATCCAATACTTTATAAGGATTATACAGTCATAGAGACACAATATAAACCTGAAGAAAAGTTTCAGAGAACACACTCTATGTTTTTCTAAAGATTTAGATTGTGTTAGTTATTTTCAAATGCTTTAAAGTTGTCTGATCCATTTCTTTTCCTTTTATGAGAAAGCCAGTTTTGAGGATTTAAGTGTCTGGTTTAGATGGCACACAGGCAGACTCTAAGTAATTAATTGAGCCCTCTATGGAACCAGTTCAAGGTCACAGGCTCAGATCTGTGTAGTGCAAAACTTTGGTAAAAAGGACTGGCAACTTCCAGGCCTCTTCTGGCTCAAACCTCAGTTGTAAAAAGGTGGTTGCTACACAATTATGTCGTGTGAACAGTGCTATAAATGTTAGTGGTAAGCAAAATAAAACTTTGTGTTTCATGTTATTTTAGCACAAGGACTATTGGAACAAAATATGAACAATGAGAGCAAAAAACAAAACAAGTAAAAGGCTGCCCAAGTGCAATAGTAGCCTTGATTGGGTCTATCATTTATCTGTCTATCTGTCTGTCCATCCATCCATCCATCCATCCATCCATCCATCCATCCATCCATGTATCTGAGACTGTTCTGTTTCACAAGCTAGCCTGGTACTTTTACGTTGCATGAGCTGTCCTTGAATTTTGGACAGTCCTTCAGCCCCAACTTTCCAAGTTCTGAGATTACAGACATGCACCACTGAGTCCACCTTTGGTCTGTTTAAATAGGGCTCTTAGACTGTCAATGTCACATGACTGCAGTTCTTCAATGTCACCCATTCTAGAGACACAAACTCAGACACTCGCCACTCTGGTGCAGTGTGCCTTTTGGGCACCATTTAACCTTTGCTGTTCTAAGCTGACTGGAGCAGAATATGAAGTTTGTTCCACAGTGAGGTGCTGATGTTTGCACTGTATCACGAATAACCCCAGTCTTGTTCTGGGCCCCTCGATCCTCGCCCAAAATTGGGACAAATGGCCCCTGCACCGAAGCCTGCTGTGATGGCTAGGGACTGCTTCTGTCTGTGCCAGACTGTGTGAGGCCCTGCTCCACACTGGTGTAGTAAATGACTCTCCAGCTAGGCCGCTGAACACCCAGGGCCCAGGAGATTCAGTAGGGTTGTTCTGTTGGCTCCATGCCATGTTACCGCAGTGACAGATACCTATCCTGATTCAGATGAATGGATAAGAGGTACAGACGGCACTCATCCCACTCTCCTCACTATAGACAGTTAACATTTTAGAAATAGATATTTATGCATTTGTGTGTGTGTGAAAGAGAGAGAGAGAAGAAAGAGAGAGAGAGGGAGGGGGGACAGCCTGTCTGTACCTTCCACCATGTATGGTCTGGGGTGGGACTTGGGTCATTGGGCGTGGCTACACCACCTTACCGCTGATCCATCTTACAGGTTCCTATAAATCACTCCAACTGACCTATATGTTTGTCATCCCAGAGGTACCTGCCTGCCTCGCTCTTGGCCCTTCAGAGAGCCTCCCACTGCTCACGCTCCAAGCAGCTGCGTGTGTGTGGTCCTAGGGAAAGCGGCTTCCGAGTTCAGTTGTCCCTTTACTCTTAAAGTTTCATTGTCTTGTTCTTGGCACCCTTCTTTAAAAATATTTGGCTTCTTGTTGTTGTTTTAAGTGTGTGTCAGACCTTTTGAAAATACTGCACCTGGCCATTACCAGTGATTGGGAATGAAGACATGCAGATGGTTCAGGGGGAACATACTAGACTCTAAACTTGACTCAGTTTCTTCCTGGAACTAATTTAATCAGAGTAGATTGAAGAAATGGGTCTATGGATGCAGCAAAGAAGGCCTGCAAGTGCTTTGGGTGGAGTGTTAGATGTCCCAGGACAGGGAACAAGGTCAAAGGTCACTGACTCTATGGCAAGTGCTTTGGGTGGAGTGTTAGGGAGATGTCCCAGAACAGCGAACAGTGTCAAAGGTCACCGATTCTATGGCCATACCATCCTGAATGGACTGTCTCAGCAAAGACCCTGGAAGACCATATCTTAGAAGGAGCCTGGATGACTGGAATGCAGAGATCCAGAGGGTAATTCTTATAGAGCAAACTGGACAAAGAACAGAGGGAACCATGGGATGGTAGCTTTGTCTTAGAGCCTGTGAGTGCAAAGGAAAACACAGTGATAAAAGCAGGCTTCAGCCCCAGCTGGGAGGACTTTGCTTTAGATTTATTATTAAATAATGTAGACAGGGTTGGGCGAGGCGGTTCAGGCCTGTAATCCTAGTTCTGTGGAGTTGGACTTCAAAGCCACCCTAAACCACATAGCAAGTTTTGAGGACAGTGTGCGGTATGGAGACTCCTTCTGAAACATACAGGGGGCTGGGACAGAAGTTTAGTAGGTAGATCACTTGGCTAACATACCCAAAGTCCTGGGTTCGTCTCCAGCATGGCATAAACTGGGTGTGGTGGTGCACAAGTCTAATCCTAGAACTCAAGAGGTAGAGACAGCAGGATCAGAAGTTCAGAGTCACCCTCAATTACACAGCAAGTTTAAGGAACACCAGCGTGGTCTACTTGAGACCCTGGCTCACCTCCTAAAATGGAGAGCATTCTCTCCGTGTGTCCAAGCAGGATGTTGACAAGAACAGAGAACATTTGCAGTTCTTGGCAGAGGCATAAAATGGACTGAAAAAGAAATGTCAGCTGTGATCTGTCCAGTCTTGTGTGAGACACTATGCAAGAGTACAAGGTCCACAGACTGAGTTTGCTTTGCTGCTTCTGGGCTATATGATTGGAAGAAAACATGCGTCCCTCCGTTTCCTCATCTGTGATAGGTGCTCCTGACCTGTGTTAGGTGATATCCAAACTCTATCAGTGCTGCACAAAACCATCATTATTCTGACATTTCTGCCTGCCCCCCTTTTTTGGTGTGTGTATGTTCCTTTAGGTCCCACCTAGCTAACCTACAGATATAATAGACAAGTTCATTTGTGTGACCTTTGCACTTTAAATTTTCTTTTGATTACTGATGATATGCGTAAAAACTGTAAATGCAGGATGCTCACAAGTAGTTTGGTATACAGACCGAGAAGTGAAGGAAAGGCAGACTTTATCTCTAGTTTACACAATCTCCTATTTTTATACCCCTGCTTTCAGTCAACCATGTAAAAAATGTTTCCATTAGTAGCGAAAAGGGCAGCGGGATTTATGTGTTTATATAACCATGAACAAAAATATTATACTTTAAATATTTTAGTCTTGAATTGAATTTATTCACTGACGCATTTAACAAGTGCCAGTGAGAAAAAACGTGGGATTTGGAGCTCACTTGGGGAAGCATTGGTGCGGTTCCAACATGGCTGCGGCTCAGCGTGGCTGAGGTTCCAGCGTGGCCGTGGCTCCAGCATGGTTGTGGCTCCAGCGTGGCTGCGGTTTATGGATTCAAAAGACGTGTGTTTGAAGATTGCTAGAACTCCCGTTAGGAGTACGACCTCAAAGAAGTTCCTTACCTTCTTGGAACTGGAAAATTCTCATTAACATAATGATTCATCGGTGGCTAGAGAGGTGACTTAGCGGATGAAGTGCTTGCTGTGTCAGCATGAGGACTTAATCTCAGATCGCAGGCCCACGTAGGAAGGCTGGGCACAGTGGCACGTATCTGCACCTCAACATCATGCTGGAGAGGATGGAGACTGGCAGATCCAGTCAGGCCAGCTGAGACTTGAGTTTAGTGAGAGGCCGGGTCTCAGATAATGCATGCACGCACGCACGCACGCACGTGGGGAGGAGGGAGGAGGGAAGAGGGAGGAGGGAGGAGGGCTTACTTTGGTTCAGTTTCAGAGGGTTTGCCTATCTGAGCTGAAGGCACCAGGAGCTTTCCACACCACAGAGAGCAGGAAGCAGAGAGAAGGTGAATACCCACACTGCTGGTTTTCTCCTCTCTCCTTTATTCTTTCCAGGGCTCCAGCTTCCGGGGTGGTGCCTCTCATTCACATCAGTTAAAGCCGGCTCACAGACACACCTAGAGGGTTCCGAGGCCATTCTAAATCCAGTCAATTTGACCATGAAGATTAACCAGCAGAGGATGGAATTACAATCGTTAAAGATGATTTATTTTTAATTATGTGGTGTATGTCTCTCTCTCTCTCTCTCTCTCTCTCTCTCTCTCTCTCTCTCTCTCTCTCTCTCTCTGTGTGTGTGTGTGTGTGTGTGTGCAGGTGCCCAAGGAGACCAGAGGTATCAGATCTACTGGAACTGGAGTTGTGAGCCACAGAGAGTGGGTGCTGGGAACCAAATTCCAGTCCTCTGGAAGAGCAGCAAGTGCTTCTAACTAAGGAGCTATCTCCAGTCTCTATTATTATTTTCAAGATACAATCAATCTCTTGTACTGCAGGCTGGCCCCAAACTCTTGGCAATCTTTCTATTTCAGTCTCCCAGGTACTGGGATAGGCATACCATACCTGTCTGAATTGTCTTTTGACGATATTCTATGTTTTCTCTCAGACTTCAGAGGGGGAGAAAGGCGTTGACGTGGTCCGTCCGCACCCTCCTCCTCTCGCTCACTTCACCCAGCCTGCTTTCTGTGCCCGGCAAACTGCTGAACCTGTAATGGTGAAAGACGTCCCTCAGTGGATGTCCCCCAGTCTCTTGGACATACTCTGAACTCCCCCCATCAAATGGGCATCATGAAACAATTGACATCTCCCCAGCTCCTTCTGACCTGACCTTTTTTTCTTAATTGCTGTCTGTTGTGATCCTCCTGCCTCAGCGTCCCCCCCACCCCACCCCTGACTTCACCACAGATGGCACGGTCAGTCTGTTCTTTGGAGTTAGTAGTCACAGGGTGGGCAGTGCGGTCTAATTTTTAAGGTCTCTTCTTTTACTGGCTTTGGAACATCTAGGTCTGGGTTAACAGCACACACATCCACTTCATGTAACTGTTCTCTGGACTGGGCATCAGTCTATACTACTGGCTCCTTGGGAGGTTGAGTCAGGGAGCTGGCAAGTTTAAGGCCTCCCTGACACTGTGACTTTTGAAACCGGGTCTTCAGTGCCAGTGAGACCAGAAAAGCCTGTCAACATGAGTTGGATCCCCCAACCACTGTAAAAGTGGGAGAAGAGAAATAACCTCACAGAGTTGTCTCCTGACCTCTACTAGTACCTTGGCATGTGTGCCCACTCGCGTCACATGTGCACAAATGTGTACACACTAATGGCAAGGTCTTTTAAAACTGTAGCTCAGTTGTAAGGCACTTGGCCAATGATTCACGAAGCTCTGCATTCAATAGCCAGTACTGTAAAAGTGAGTGCAGTCTGACACCACACACTTCGGTACTGTAAAAGTGAGTGCAGTCTGACACACTCATCACATTTTCTTTATTTTCCCATAGGCAGCAAGTAGGCAGGGTTTTCTTTTTAAATATTCAGCTGTAGATGGGTTATATGTTGACATTTTAGTTGATAAAACTTGTAATTTAATAAACACAGCTAGAAAGAATGGCTTATTTTTATAATTGCATTTGCACAGCTGTGAGACTATGCTGCACAAAGAGCCCCCATCTCTGGAAGCGGAAGACTTCCTGAAGTCTTCTGGAAGACAGCACCTCCCAAAGAGAGGAGTGGAACAGCTTTGCTCCCTGGCTTCCTGGCTAGGTCTGCACCGGATGGGGGCAGTGGTTTCCAGTCTTTACTTTACAAGCCCTAAGGCAACTGTTACTGTCTCTGTTTCTGTCACCTGGGGTCTGCTGGTATCCTGCACACAGAAGCTTCCATCAGAGCCTGAAAACCTGGCTGAGTGACTCCAGGCTGACTCTGCACGGATGATCAGCTGCACGAGATGCCACTGGCCGCCCTGTCAGCTCCTGGAGTTACAGTAGAATTTTTCCTTTCAGGCCAGGCTGACCTTGACCTACCAAGCCTTCTGCCTCAACCTCTGAAGTGTTGAAATGATAGGTGCGTGCCACCACACCCAGCCTGCATTGGGTTTGAACCCCCACGACCACCCATCACCTCAGTCTACCTAGAATGCCAGTGTCTCCCATTCTCCCTCAACAAGGCTTCCTGGGCTGTTTTGATCTGCAGACTCTCTGGATGAGGTGCCTCTGTTTGGAGGTAGCCACTCTCGATGGCTGTGCAAATAGGTTTTTATTGACTGCTCTCCTAGCGTCCTGCCCTCACTGCCGATTAGAGGCACCATCTGTTTGCCTTGACAGCTTAATGAATTGAGGGCCTGTAAATGGAGCTGACATTTAAATTAGATCCAAATTGCAGTAATGGCCCTTCTTTCCCAGAGATGAATGAACAATTGCTTTTCCGGCTCTAGGAGAAAGTGGATTATGCAAACAGATACTTCACCCAAATTGGTGGCCCTCAGTGACTCTCCCTGAGCAGATGCAGGAGAGAAACCCGCAGCCCAGGGAAGAAGCCTAGAAAAGAGGGGTTTTCTGACCAGAGCAGAGCACATTCTGGGTCTTTCTACCTCACTTCATGGTGATCAGGAGAGAGTTTTAAGGATTTCAGGTATCAAAACAACAGCAAATTAAGATGAGCTAGCAACCTTAGCCTGCTGCCTTGTTAGGGCTGATGTGCTCTGTGGCTTGTGTTTTCTCCAGAAGTTGGGCTGTTGCTCAGGGACAGATGTCTACTACCATTGTGGAGAGTGTGCTCTGGCTTCCTTGGGATCCATAGGCTGAGCTCTTGTATGGAGAGGCACCCCTCTCCCTAGCATACTATGTCATCTGAGGTCACCTCGAGCCTTCTGTTTACATCCCAGCGACAGATGCAAGAGACTATTGTTTTGTGGTCTAAACACCATGGAGACTGGAACATAGGCCAGATACCTGTAAGTACTATGGAACCTACAGTTTGGCTAAGACAAGATATCGGTCCTGGAAACTCTCAAGGCAGGATCTGGCCAATGGGGGTTGGGGCTTGTCTCCTTTGTCCCTCCTCCCTAGGCCTGGGAAGGGAGCCCACAGAACTGTGAGGTTGGAAGCGGCCGCAGGGGTCCCCATTCCCACCCACCCATCACTGCTGCTCATTGGCCCGTGCTTGGGCACTGTGCTGCACAAAGAGAGGGCCCAGAACTCCCCGTCGGGACCTGATGTGTGCCAGCCTTGGGCAGTGAGGGAAAGGGGAATCGCCCATCAGTCACCATACACTCATACCTTTCCCATAAAAAAATGTTTGCTGGAAGGAATATATATCAAGTCAATAGGGGCAGGAAATCACTCTAGCCATAAACTCTAATCCTAGAGAAGTAGATCAGAGGAGGTTGACATTACATTTGGCTTTCAGATAAGGAATGTCCAGCCCATTGGATCCTAAAGACCTCTTCTGGAAGAGGCAAATGGAATTGTTGTCACCACCACCACCACCACCTCCTCCTCCTCTTCCTCTTCCTCTTCTTCCTCCTCTTCCTCCTCCTCTTCTTCCTCTTCCTCTTTCTCCCCCTCCCCCTCCCCCTCCTTGGTTTCCTTTTCTTTTTGAGGCAAAGTATTGCTCTGTAGCCCAGGTTGGCTTCAAACTCAAGATTCTCCTGCCTCAGCCTCCTGAATGCTGGAGTTACAGGTATGTGACACCCACTCCTGGCAAAAGGAATTGATTCTGAGATTTTCTGTTCTCATAGATAGCAAACTGGTTATCCCACGAGCCAACTTAGCACTTGATCTCTAATTCAGGACAAAGATGGATTGTGTCTGGGCTACCCGAGGGGTCCCCAAGGTCTCTTGTTAGGTGTACAGCATGTTGAAAGCCTCAGCTGTTCTCGGTAACCCTGCAGATGGATTTTATTATGAAGCACAAGTCCTGCATGCTTAGTGTTACACTCCCAACAAAGATTAATGACTAATGGCACACAGAGCCTATAATGTGGGTGATGTGAGGGGCTTTAGTATGAGCATCAAGGTTACATTTACTGACAACCAGCGAATGCTCCAGGGAGAGGAGAGTGTGATGTCACCTGAGATCAGGAGTCAGCATTAGAGATAGCTCAGAGTAGCTCTCCAGGGATGAGAGGGACTTGAGTGGGTTAAAAGAATGGGTGAGCTCTGGGTGGAGAGGAGAGACAGAGGGGTCAGTGAGAGGGCCACAGAGGTCTGGAAGAGTAGGGCACACATTTGCCCATGTGTACTATCAAGGCAGTGGCAGATCTGGACTTTGGAAGAAGTCAAAGCTTGAGAAAATTGGCCATATTCACATGGGTGTGTCAGCTTTCAAAACAGATTAGCTCACTGGGTGCAAATACATTATCCATGTAACTTTCTATACAATAGCCCCTGTTAAACTGGTGACTAAGGTAATTACTCATGACTTCTCAGAAATCTCTTCCCAAAGAAGTCAGGGGAGAGGTTAGCCTTTATTGTGGGCATTGTGGGATGGGCGGTGTGAGCCATAGTCACCTGTCCCCTACTTGGAGGCCAAGTGAGTTCCGTGCTCCTGTGCCTCACTCTCTTCCCTTCCCGTCTCAATCTCCACCATACCAGCTAGCTCTCTCCTGTGCCTTACCCCCATCCGCCCCCATCCGTCCCCATCCACCCCCATTCCCACGGCACCAGCTAGCTCTTTCCTGTTCACTCCTTCTTTTCCCGTTGCTATGACAGAAACACCTTACAAGAAGCAGCTCAAGAAAGGAAGGGTTTGTTTGAGGTAGTAGTTTGGAGTATATTCCGTCCTTCCTGTCAGGGAAGGCTTGGGAGCAGGAGAGCAAGGCTGTGTGTGGTCCTGGTGCATCTGCCGTTAGGAAGCCGAGAGGGAGCAACATGGTTGCTCAGTTTGGTTTTTTGTTTTTGTTTTTATTTCAGTCCAGAAAACTTCCTCACAGAAGTGCCCAGAGGTTTCATCTCCTAGGAGCCTGTCAAGCTGTCAATAAGTATTATTGTCACAAGGCTCTAGGCTTGAAGTGACTTCGTTTTACATGAAGGGATCCTGAAACCCAGGGAAGGGGAGTGGTTTTGTTACCAAGTAATGAGTTCAGAGCTGTGGCAGGAGAGAGGCCTCTTGACCACCAGCTCTGCATCTGCTCCATAGCTTTATTCTTTTTATTTCTTCATCTTACTGGTTGAGAGGAAAAAGGGATGCAGAACAGAACTCGGGGAAACTGGAGGTGTTCCCCTCCATAGCAGTGGGAGTTCCCTGGGAACTCCCAGTCGAGGCAGGAGAAGCAGTGGCTGTGCTCCTTTCTCAGACCTCAGTTCCAGATCAGTGGCAGAGAGCTTGCTTAGCATACAGCAGGCCCAGAGCTCATGGCCCACACCTAAAACTTAAAATAGGACTGGTGCTTTGAACTCACAGACAATTCGATTCTTAAAGGACACTGACATTTTACTAAACAAATACCAGAATTTGCTTTTAAATTTGAATTTTCAGCATCTGCTTTCAAATACCCTTTGTAGCATTGACCAGTTTACTTCAGGGTCTGTGTTTCTCTCCTCTGTGAATATAATGAGATCTTATGTTTCCTGCTAAATGTCTCAAGGGGTCTAATGTAAGGGGTCTAATGTCTGAGTATATGGCAGTTACAGAAAGGGGCTCTTGTTACTTGTCTACATTAAAGGATAGGTGACCCTTTAGTAAATTATGGAGGGTGCAGATTGCTAGCCCGTGACTAAGGAGCAATGCCTTCAGCTTTCTGTATATTTATTATGCACAGTGTGGGTCAGCAGCACCCCAAGAGGAGCAGAGCTGTAACGTGAGGTCTGACAGCTGCCCACCTGGTGAGTTGCTGTAATGCCTGCCTTTTGTGTCATCTCCTTTGCTGTTAGTGATGCTGTGGCCATGATCTGAGTCACCTTTCCTCTAAGAAGGCTTTGCTGCTTCAGGAGAGTATCAGAAATTGGCCTTCAACGCATTGCTTGGGGTGTCTGGGCTTCCTTACACTCCCTGGGGCTAGGTAGACCTTCCAATGATGCTCTTACCTGGGTGAGTAAGTGAACTCCAATCTCTCCAAACTCGGTCAATTTTGAATGTTTTGTTTTCCTTTTGTTTAATTTGGGGTTAATGTACCACAGCTGACTCAAAACCGTGGTTTTCTGAAACAATCTTGAGCCTGTGGACTGTAATTTCTGGAAGTGTTTTAGCCATGAAAAAAGAGTCATCCTCTAGTGCCTAAGGAGAGAAACCCATTAGTTTTGTAGTTTTGCATGTATAGCGAAGGGACTTTGCATATTTGATGTTTTATATTTTTGTCATAGGGAACATATTTGGTCCAATAGAACGGCAGACTTTAACTATGATTTGAAATTTCTAAGCAGTTTAGACTTACATTTTTTAAAACTGAAAATAGATTTTTTTCAAATAATATTCAAATAAATTCTGATTGTGGTTTACCTCTCCCTCAACTCCTCCCAGATCCTGCCCACTTCCTGATCCACCCAAATCCACACCCTTTCTTTCTCATTAGAATACAAACAGGCATTAATAATAATAATAATAATAATAAATAAGCTATAGTGGGACAAAACAAACACATAGAAGAAAAAGAGCCAAAGAAAAAGCACAAAAAAACAGAGACACACACCTGCACACATAGAAGTCCCATAAAAACACAAAACCATTATATATATATATACACACACACACAC
This sequence comes from Uromys caudimaculatus, assembly GCA_028551405.1. Taxonomy (NCBI): domain Eukaryota; kingdom Metazoa; phylum Chordata; class Mammalia; order Rodentia; family Muridae; genus Uromys; species Uromys caudimaculatus. The sequence continues at coordinate 2,195,895 of CM052706.1, read as the reverse complement.
AGAGGACTGAAAGAAGTTTTAAACAAATTCCTGACAAAGCATTATGAGACCACAAAGAACCCGAAAATGCCATTGAATTTATTTTGCTTTTCCCATTTATTGTTAGGCACAGGGATGCTTTTAAGAGTGGTTTGTGTTTCTACAGCGAGACACTCTGTTGGAGAAAGCTAACTTTCACTTGTGAGTGGTTATCAGTTGGAGATAGCATCTGGGTTAGGGATGGGGCTTGCGTCTACTTCCTGCTCAGATATGGGATCCCACCTGGCCCAGATCCCTGCAGGCCCTGTGCACGCTAGCTACCACAGTCTCCGAGTTCATATGTCTGTCAGTCCTGCTGTGTTTAGAGAGCCTCGCTTCCTTGGTGTCTCTTACCCCCTCTGGCTCGTAGAATCTTTTGGATCCCTCTTTTTCTGGGTTCCCTGAGCCCTGAGGGGAGGGATTTGATAGAGACATTCTATTTAGAGCTGAGCATACCAAGTCCTTTCTCTTTCTGCATGTTGTTATGTTCTGGGTCTCTGCGTTTGTTCCCGTCTGCTGCAGGAAGAAGTCTCTGATGATGGCTGAGCAAGACACTGATCTATAGCAGAATGTCATTTTATGGCTGTGTTCCTTGGTTTTCTGCAGGTACTTGGCCACCTGAGCAGTGTCAGGGATGGCTTCTATGGTGGTTTGAATATACTTGGCCAGGGATTACTGGCACTATTTGGAGGTGTGGCCTTGTTGGAGTAGGTGTAGCCTTGTTGGAGTAGGTGTGGCCTTGTTGGAGGAAGTGTGTCCCTTGGGGAGGGGGAAGGAGGGCTTTGAGATTCTCCCAAGCTGCCTGGAAGCAGTCTTCTCCTGACTGCCTTTGGATGAAGATGCAGAACTCTCAGCTCCTCCTGCACCATGCCTGCCTGGATGCTGCCATGCTTCCTGCCATGATAATAATGGACTGAACCTCTGAAACTGCAAGCCAGTTCGAATTAAAAGTTGTCCTTTATGAGAGTTGCCTTGGTCATGGTGTCTCTTCTCAGCAATGAAGCCCTAACTAAGACAGGTTCCATCCCATGGAGCGGGCCTTACATCGAATCAGATAGTGGCTGGCTACTCCCACAAGCTCTGGGCCACTCTTGCTCCAGTGCAGCTTGCAGACAAGTCACTGTTGTCGATCACAGGCTTTGTTGTTGGCTTGGCATTTACTGTTCTCCTTTGGCAGCCTACACGGTACATTCTAGTAACATGAACACTAGTCAGTAGGGGCGAAGGCTCTAGGTAGCTACCAGCTTGATTTCTCTATGCTCAGTGAGATGGTAGGCCCTGCCTTCAGCTTGTGGAGAGCTATGAGCAGCCTTGGCATTAACCTGGGTTGTTTGTGGCTTCCCATAGGGCCAGCCCCTTTGGCCAACCACTCAATTAGATGTAACCCATTCTCAGAACTGGAAGCTTCCTTTGGTGACGAGCGATGTCCTGCTGGGGCTTTGTATCCCCTGTCACTTGATGGTTCCATTCAGATCACCTCCACATATGTTTATGTTTTAGGAGGCTGCATTCGGGTTTCCACATGACCGTCAAACCGCCCTTAGTTAGCTGTCCTTCCATGTGTTCTAATGCCGCTCCTCACCTGAGCTTCCATTCCAACCCCCCATCATCCATAGCTATTCCATTTCCCCTTCCTAGGGTGGTCCCTCCTGCCAGCCCCTCACGCTATTCCTAACCTCTGCTTATACGGATTGTAGCTTACTTATCCAGTGCTTTACAGCTGACATCCCCATAAGAGTGAGTACATACAACATTTGTCTTTTTGAGTCTGAGTTACCTCACACAGGATGTCTGCTTTTTTTTTCTAGCTCTATCCACTTACCTGAAAACTTGAAGATCTCATTTTTTAAAAAGCTGAGTAATATTTCATTGAATAAAGGTACCTCATTTTCTTTACCCATTCGCCCACTGACAGATATCTAGCCTGTTTCCCATTTTCTGGCCATTAGGAATAGAACAGCAATGAACACGGTGAGGAGGAAGTCTCTGTGGTGTGATGTAAGGTCCTTTGGATATCTGCCCTAGAGTGGCAGAGCTGGACCTTGAGGTAGATTTATCCCCAGCTTTCTGAGGACCTGACATACTTGTTCCCACAGTGGCTACAACTCTGCACTCCCACCAGGAATGGATGAATTTCCCTGACTTCAACCTCCTCTCCAGAATGAGCTGTCATATGTCTGATCTTGACTATTCTGAGTGGTTTAAGATGAAATCTCAAAGTTGTTTTGATTCACATTTCCCTGATGACTGGGGGTACTGAATATTTCTTTAAGTGCTTCTCAGCCATTTGTGTTTCTACTTTTGAGACCTGTATCTGATCTTTTAATTGGCTTATTTGTTTTCTTGAAGCCAGTTTTTAAAGTTCTATATATATTTTAGACTTTAGCTCTCTCAGTGATGTGTGGCCGGTAATGCTTGCCCATTCTGTAGGCTGTCACTTTGTCTGAATGACACTTTGCCACACAGAAGCTTTTCCGTTTCGTGTGGTTCCATTTATTAATTAATCCTAGGTCTTCACGCCTGTGCTATTAGTGTTCTGTTCAGAGAGTCTTTTCCTGAGACAATGAACTCAAGCCTATTCCACACCCATGTTCTCTTTGATCAGGTTCAGGGTATCTGACATCATGTTTAGCTCTTTGATCCATTTGGAGTTGAGTTTTATGCAGACTGATAAGTAAGGATCTGCTCACATCCAGTTAGACCAGCACCATTTGTTGAAGATGCTGTCTTTTTTTCCCAGTGTGTATTTCTGGCTTCTTTATAAAAAATCAGATGTCCATGGGTGTGTGAATGTATGTCTGGGTCTTTAATTCAATTCCATTGATCAATGTGTTCGTTCTTATGCCAGTGCCATGCTGTTTTTATTACTGTAGCTCTGTAGTACAGTTTGAGATTGGGAACAGTGATGCCGCCAGCGGTTCTTTTATTGTTCAGGATTGTTTTAGCTAGCATGGTGTGTGTGTGTGTGTGTGTGTGTGTGTGTGTGTGTGTGTGTGTGTGTGTTTTCATACAAGGCTGAGAACTGTCATTTCAAGTTGTGTGAATAATTGTGTTGGATTTGATGGAAATCATATTGAACATATATGCTGGTTTTGGTAAGATGGGTGCTTTTACTTTATTAATCCTTGAGCATGGGAGATCTTTCCCTCTTCTGATATCTTCTTTAATTTCTTTCATCAATGTCTTAAAGGTTTTTTTTAATCATACATGTCTTTCATTTGCTTAATTAGTTACCCCAATTATTATTTCATTTTCTTGTGGCTATTGTGGAAGATACTGTTTGCTTAATTTCTTTCCAACCCATTTGCCATTTGTATATAGGAAATCTACTTATTCACCACCATCACCTCCCCCCCACTTTGGTTTTTGAGATAGGGTTTCTCTGGGCAGCCCTCGATGCCCTAGAACTTGCTCTGAAGACCAGGTCTCAAATTCACAGAGATCCACCTGCTTCTGCCTCCCAAGTGCTGGGATTAAAGGTGTGCGCCACCGCAGTCTGGCAAAGTCTACTGATTTTTGTGTATTCATTTTGTGTCTTGCTACTTTGCAGAAAGAGTTTACTAGGGATTTCCAAGTGGAACTTTTAGGGTCAGTTATGTATACAATCAGCTTCAAATAAAGATACTTTAACTTCTTCCCTTCCTGTTTGTATCCCCTTGATCTCCTTCAGTTGTCTTAGTGCTCTAGCAAAGACTTCAAGTACTAGACTGAGTAGGTATGGAGAGGGGACAGCCTTGTCTTGTTCCTGACTTTAGTGGACATGCTTTCAGTTTCTCTCCATTTAGGTGGATGTTGGCTGTGGGCTTGCTACAGATCACCCCAGTTTGTCGAGGTGTGTTCCTTTTATCCCAGTCTCTCCAGATGTTTTATGTTGGAGTGTCCTTGAGAGTGAAGCCTGCCCGCCTGCTTCCCTGGCCAGGCTGGTCAGCAGGTTTCCAGGGAGAGAGCAGAGTGCCTCAGGCGTTGGCATGAGACTGAGGTCATTGTTCTCAGCACAAACCTGGAGACTTTTGTTATGGGCTCAGCCTATTGGGTTTGTGAGAGAAGCTTGATTTTTTTTTGTTGACCATTTAGAGAAGACCATCTGCTTCCCAGAGCAGCAGTCCTGTAATGCAGAAGCACTGTGAACATCCCTGCCACTTACTGTCTCCTAACCCGAGGACAGCTAAGTAAGGCTTGGTGTGGGAGGCTGCCTGGACACTCACACCTTCCTTCTCTGTACTCACAGCCTCTATGAAAGGGCGCTGGTCCAGCAGGTCCCCTCTTCCTCTCCCTGCCGAGCCAAGCCCAGTACTCTCTTAAGGAGACGATCTGGGTGACGAGGTATGAGAAAAAAAAATTCTTGCTGTGCACGTGGTTTTGTGTTTAGTCAGTCTTTCAGTGCCTGAGAGGCTGGGGCACATCCTGCGAGAGATGATTGGCATTTTATTCCGTAGGAATCCTCCGCAGGGTCAGCATGCTCACCCTCTGGGGAGCCAAAGGCGACCCCTACTGGCAGGAAGACGCTACTACAGTGAGAGAATATTCCAGGAGTGCTTTCTCTCTGGAAAAGACAGACTTTTATGGGACTCTTTTCCCAGAGTGTATAAATCACAAACTACACACCACTTACAAACGTTAAAGTTTCTGTGAGATACATCTAAACTATAGCACTCAGCACAGCTAAATAAAATGTTGTAATCAGCAGACTTTAAGTGTCAGGATGGACACCAGACCTGAGGGAAGCACAGTCACCAGCCCTGGGACACAAGCCACAGCAGCCTGGCTACCAACTCTCATTGCAGCAGTTTCATTCCACCCGAACAGTTATTTGTGTGTTCTCTGTGTGTGCGCACATGCATGTATGTGCACGCCTGCTTATCTGTTTGTGCACTACATGCATACAGGTGTCCCAGGAAACCAGAAGAGCTATTCGGAATTCACACGGCTGGAGTTACAGGGGGTTGTGAGCTCCTCCATGTAGCTGCTGGGAATTAGACCCAGGCCCTCTGCAAGAGCAGTGAGCTATCTTCAGTAACACCAGAAGAGGGCATCTGATCAGATCCCATTACAGATGGTTGCTGGGAGTTGAACTCAGGACTTCTGGAAGAGCAGTCAGAGTTCTTAACCACCGAGCCACCTCTCCAGCCTCCTTGATCTATTTTCTTATTAATAATTAGTCATCTTAGTTCAGGGTTCCTCTGGGCACCTAAATCCTTGCAACACTGCTCAAGCAGATCCAGGCTCTGTGAAGATGAAGTCCGAGAAAGAACCCAAATGGAAGTGTCTTTGGCCTTCTCTTGACCTTTCTTGGAACTACCCTGGCAGGAGCAGAAGTACAGCTGTGTCCCTCCCTTTGGCTGTCAGACCCACAGAATAAAAATTTCCTGGAAATCCTATGCTGGGAGCAGGTAATGCTTAACATGCTGGTGCTAGCTTGAGGAGGAACCTGTCTCCAGAGAGGAGATTTCACAGGGTTCTGACAACTAGTCAGATCACCCGACAGAAAAGACACATCCAGACACGCCGGGCAGGGGCAGATCTTTACCAGGACTGCAGAGTTAGGAATATCTCTTGCCCAAGCCTCTGGTTGAGGAGCTATCTCAGTCAGTTAGGAGCCCGAGTTTGGATCCCCACCAGCCATGCACAAAGCTGGATCTGGTTGTAACCACCCATAACCACTGTCTCAGGGTATTCTGCACCCAGGATAGGACACAGGATGTCAAGACACCAGCTTCTGTGTTATTCACCTGTAGCCACTCCTCCAAGTCCTCTGGGAGCTCTTTAGGTCTGCTAGACTCAAACATGGTCCTGGGGTCACAAGGACCACTCAATAATCAACACAGAGGTTTTGTGGTTGGCATAATCCTGGCGCTGGGAAGTGGAGACAGGAGGATCCCTGGGACTTGCTGGCCAGCTACCCTAGCAGCATCATTCCAGGTTCAGTGAGAGAACCAGAGAGTAAGGTAGAGAGCAATTGAGAAAGACAACTGATATCTACTTCTGGCTTCCACATACACACACACAGAAACACATACAGACACACACATAGATACAACACAGACATACACAGGCACACACAGATACACACACACACCGAGAAACACATACACACACAGACACACAGACACATATACAGACACACACACAGACACACACACAGACACAGACACACAGACACACACAGACACACACAGACACACACACACACACACACACACACACACACACACACACACACACACACATACACATTGTAAGCCTCATGTCATCACCCTGAATATAGACATGGGTTTCCTGCACCTCTCTGTTCCTCTTCTCAGTGCAGCCACAGACTGAATAAGCCTCCTTTCTCTGCTTCTCACTATTACTTGACTCTTTGATTGATCACCATTATTGGGGCTGGGAGGCTAAGCTACCTTATCGGGACAGCCAGAGCTAGGCTTTGATCCTAAAATTCTGGTAACGTCTTCATAAGTCACAGGGCTTTAGAGGGGTTTTGAAGATTCAAAAATGACAAACTACAAATCCGTTAAATGGGTAGGACAAGACAAGCCTAGATGTACTTCTGAGAGCACCAAAGCCCTGGAGCAGCTGCAGCCTGGAGAGAGAGGCAGTGCACTGTGAGGCACCTGGGGTGCACTAGGCATGACCACTCAGAAGGTTCCTGGCATTGTATGCAGATGCCAAGGGAGTTGCCTCAGGTGCAGGACCTGACGTGAGACCCGGCAGGGTGGATCTTGACTGTATGGTGAGCCCAGGAATGCCCACCCAGCCTACCCAGTCGTTGGATGGTACCTGCCTCTTCCACAGGTCTCCCCTCTTTCACGACTTTTCAAAGATGACCTATGCAGCAGACTTTAGCATCTTCCCCAAAGTCCTCATGTGGTGAACTCTATAAAACTTTCTCTCACTTTAAAACTACCTCAGACATAATCCCCCTGCCACAGATTGTGTATTTGGTTGGCTGTTTTGGGCCACAGAGTTTGAGGTTCAGGTGGGACAGTGAGGCAGATTATCCCGTCTGGTAAGAGGTTTATTAGTTTAACACTAAGGACGTGGTGGAGACTCCAATAAGAGTTCAGACTCTCAAGGCAATGTGTGGGTTTCTTATAGGTCTCAGAGGAAGGGGGAGTTGTCCTGTAGTCAGGCTATCCCTGGTTCGCCAGTAAGCATGGGGAAAGGGGAGCTTGCATTGCCAAGAAGGAAAGTGTAACTTGAAGGATGTGGGGGCATGAGGGGGCATCGAGTTAAGGTGTACCCATTATGTGGGTGTGGGCATGTGTCCTCCTAGACGTCCCAGACTCTGGTAATGAGCCTGCAAACTTCCTTGGGGAAATGAAAATGGCCCCGGACCCCAGCCGCTTGGGGAGTGGATTCTATTAGGGTGTTACAGATTCTTCCATGCGCTTCCAGTAGAGGGCGCTTGACATTTCCTTCCTAGTTGCTGATGGGCTGGAGAGATGGCTCAGCTGTTAGGAGCACTTGCTGCTCTTCCAGATGATTTGAAGTCAGCTCTTAACACCCAGGTCAAGTGGCTCACAACTCCCGGTTGCTTCCACTCCGGGGGATCTGAAGCTCTTTTCTGGCTTCTGTGGTTACCTGAACACATATGCATAAGCATGTGTATACATAAAAAAATAAAATTCCTAAAAAAAAAAAAAAAACAAAACAAAAAAACAAAAACAAAACAAACAAAACAAAAAAACAAAAACAAAAAAAAAAAACCAGGCTTCTGCAGGAGGCCTTGGTCTGAGCATGAGTGTGATCTAGATTTAAACAGAAAACAATTCATCTTCAGGAACATTTGGTTTCATGACCTTGTTCTGCCTCAAATCTCTGGAATGTATGAATTGGGGAACCTGTCGTGATTGTAGAGATTCTAGAAGAAGGCCTGAGCACAGGAGGGTGCCACTGAGAGCTGTAAAATGAGAGCTGTCTCATTTCTGTGCAAGAGCAAGACAGTAACCGGTGGAGTCACAAACCTGACTCGGAGTGAATAGTAAAGGATACAAAAAATTTGAAGCCCCCCCTCGCTTTCCCCCACCCCCTGCTTCCCCTCCCCCTGCACCAGTAGAAGGAACGGTTGGATCCTGGAATAGTGGAGCTACCTGATAAGCTATTAGGTAAAGCCTAATAGTGTTGAGGCTACAAGAAGCACACACTGCACTTCTGTCAGACGTGGTTATTTTGTTACATTAACTTTAATTTTTCCATTTACCCCTGTACTCTGTAGCGCCTCTCCCCAAGCCAGAGCTACTTTGTCTTTTCTTAGGCTTACAGTAAACACTCAGTTTGGGGGTGGACTTTTTCCTCCCAGAAGTGAAGGTTGACTGACAGGTATTTCCAACCTTCCTATGGAGTGTGGCTCAAGCACCTCCTAGATGGGCTAGGTCACTGGGTGACCTGAGGTCAGACATTTTGCCTTACTAAGAGAGCTGGACTCGGTCATACCAAGGAGGCCAGATGACATCCCTGGAGGGGAAGGTAGGGAAAGGATAGGAATGGGTGTCCTACCCAGCAGAGGGCTTTACTGTCCCCACTCCTGATCCCAGGACAGGCAGCACAGTCTGTTTGAAAATCTTCACTCGGGTGCTAGATGGGAATACAGGCACCTTAGGTGCCAGGCTCAGATCATTTAGCAGGTAACTGACAGACCTAAGGTTTGAACTTAGGTCTTTCTGACTCTGGAAACCAGTTCTAGACCAATGTTCCCCATAGACTCACGCATGGCCCCCTTGGAAAAGCTGGTGAAGTTCACAAGGCTCTCTCACAGACAGGTTTATAAATGCATGGGATAACATACATGATTATCAAGTTATGAAAACAGCCAGGAACAGCAGTTGCATGGAAACGTAACTGTCGACGTTCTTTAAGGCAGGTTCTCACTGTATAGCTTAGGCTGGCCCTGAACTCTCATTCTCCTGCCTCAGCATCCTGAATGCCGAGATTATAGGCATGTTTCACCATGCCTGGCTCAGTCGCCACAACTTTAAGAAGCCGAGGTACACTGTATTTTGTGTCTGTGTGTATTTGTGTGGGGGTGTACACACGTGTCCACGGTGAACCTGGCGCTCACCAGCTCTGCTAGGTGGCAGCAAACTCCGGGATCTGCCTGTCTCTCTCCAGCAATGGGATTACAGATGTGTGCTGCCCGCTCAGCTTTTTTTATTTTTAATTTTAAAATTTAATTTTTGTGCTTGCACGCATAACTGCACCATATCCCTTGGAAGTAGAGTTACAGACAGTTGTGAGCCACTGTGTGCATGCTAGAAGTCTCAGATCTCGGAAGGGCAGCCAGTGAGTCATCTCTCAGGCCCCCAGCACCCAGCTCTTTACATGGGTCTGGCAATGTGGACTCAGGCCTTCATGCTTGATCAGAAAGCACTTTACCCACTGAGCTGTCTCTGAGTCCTGTGTATGCTTACTACTGTTTTAAATTCAAGATGTACCAGTAGTTCTGGGAAACAAAGATTTTCCAGGAAGTTGTGATGTCTGTTGACAGGATATGAAATTCACCTTTAGTGCTGACACAGTGTGGGGTCATATTCCAACTGAAGGAGTGATGAGGAGGGGTAATCCTGCTTCCATCAAGTGCCCAGACCTTTTGCATGCCAGGTGTGGATCCAGATCCGCTCTGTCACCTCCAACTCGTTTCCCTGGCCCTGTGTCACTGGAGACCCAGCCATCATCTGATGATGGACACAGTGCCAGGCTCTTGTTTATCAGCAAGGTCCCAGACACTTCCTGAGGCCTCAACAAATCCAATGGGCCAGTGTGGACTCAGAGTACCACAGAAAAAGAAGACACAATTCTCCCTTCCAGCAGTCCCCGTCTGGGAAGGGCAGTGTCCCTTGGTGATGATGGAGTTCCAATGATCTGCAAAGGCAGGAAGCAAGTCCGGTTTTCTGTTTGTGCAGCCTGCCAGGCTGTTGTGAACACTGAGCCCAGCCTTCATGGCACAGACTTGCTGTCCTAATCAACAGACAGCCCTGAGATCAACCACAGACCCCGAGCAATCTCCAAGCAGATAGCCATGAGGAAGCGAGGCTGTGGCTCTGCAGTGAAGGCAGCCTCCTGATGCTCATGTAACCTCTTGTGGGTAAACACCCCGGAAGCTGCAGTCGGGATGTTCCCGAAGGCATTATCCTGCCCTTCTGACTATATCCTCAGAAGAGCTCGACGTCATTGTGTCATTTATGCTGTGGTTTTGACATACTCTTGGAGGCTTCTCTAGAGGATTATGGGAAGAAATACCCTAAAAGAGTATTTAGGTCCACCGTGGATTGGGAGTGTACAGGACCATCTGTGAGTACTTTCTCAAGGTTGACCTGAGATGTCAGCAGTCAGGGGAGCCCTGAGAGTGGTGCCACAAGCCTGCACCCTAGCTCTTGGGAGGTGAAGGCAGAGTAGGTGCTCAAGGCGAGTCTCCCTGAACATGCTACCAGCCCCACAAACACTTTTTAAAAAGTCTTTAAAATTCACAATACAGAGGGGCTGGAGACATGGCTCAGTGGTTAAGAGCACTGACTGCATTTCCAGAGGTCCTAAGTTCAATTCCCAGCAACCACATGGTGGCTCACAACCATCTATACTAGGATCCGATGCCCTCTTCTGGCATGCATGTGTACATGCAGATAGAGCACTGATATAACATTAAATAAACAGAGTAAATAATGCAGAACCTCCTGAGTAAGCTCCTTACCTTGGGGAAACTTACCCCAATCTCTCTTTGGGGTGTTTGCTTTGCTTAGTAAAATTTTGCTTGGAACTACCTGTGTCATTTATTGACTTCTTTCCTTTGAAAAGACCCAGAAGTCCCTATAACTCATGGGCCAGAAATCTTTAAGACATGGCAGTGGTGCTGACAGTGGGGACAGGCAGCCTCAGGGAGACAGCAAAGCCCAATAGTTAGGCACACAAGTTTGGTCATGAGATATTTTAGGCTGAAGACCTGATTCTATTATATCCTAGTGCAAATCTCCCTCATCTCTGTGTCTCAGTTCTTCATTCTTAAGGAGGGGTGACTAACACAACCCAGGTATAAAGTTAGTCATAAGGTCACTGGGGAGGTAGACAGAGGAGGGTTAGATAACCCCATCCCTCGTGTGTGTGTGTGTGTGTGTGTGTGTGTGTGTGTGTGTGTGTGTGTGTGTGTGTGTGATGGGGGAGGGAGTGCCCCTCTATCTTGCTGGAACTCACAGATTTGACTGGGGAATTCCAAGGATCCTAGAACAGTGAGAGCCTGTTTTAAAAGCCAAGATTGCAAGCATGCACCACCACACTTGCCTTTTTACCTGAGTGTTGGGAACCCTAACTCAGGTGTTTGTGCTTGTATGGCCCGTACCTCACTGTCTGAGACAGCTCCACAGTCCCAGGGACAGCAAGACTGTGCAAAGCTGAGTCTCTTTTTGTGAAGGGAATTGGCTGCCTATATGATGACTTAAGGTGGAGCAAGACAAGCGTGTTTTTAGTGTCATCATTGGGGGTAACATCGAGCTGTGGCTTTACTACTATTCTTTCATAAGTTGGGGTTAGGTAGATTGAGTGTTTAAATTTCAAGATGTCACATGTTGGTTAGAGAAAGTTCAAACAGTGACACTCACCACAGGTGGCATGACAGCTTGTCACGCAGCATGCAGGGGCTGGTTCAGTCACTGGTTAGGAGAGGGGAACCACCTTCACCTTAGGGAGTTCTCAGGGGTCCTACAGGCCCGCTTGACACCCCCTGTAAGCCTGACCAGACACAGAGGCAGGCAGTAGGCACGTAGAATCTTGAAAAACAAAAACAAAAACAAAACCCCAGGGATCATCCCAGGGCTCGCTCATTCCTGAATATGCCCCTGGGCAGCATTTCAAAGCTTAGGTCACTACGCAGAAGAGGCTTATGAAAGTAGGGGAAGAGTCACAGCCACTCTGCAAATGTGAAAACAGTGGTGTGTGTTCTGGAACGCAGAGGATCCATGCCTTGGGAAACATTTCTTTTTCCAGGTGTGCCAGGACGGGGGCAGGGGTGGGGGGGCATCAAAAGCATTTCCCCGCTGTGGGGGAAGCAGGCCACCTCCCCTCACTTGTCCTTGTCCTCCTGTCCTGTCCATCCGTCCTTGTAGTGTTGTAGTGTCTGTAGCCTTTGTGCCAGACTCTCTGACCTCTGAAGCAGGGGACAGATGAAGTCAGCTGGGTGGTTAAGTGAGACTCGTGCTGGGGGCTTTGGACACGTGTTTCAGAGCCTTTTGAAATGTCAAGAAACCTTCAACTCCCCGAGGTTGTATTTTCTAGAAAAATGAGTCAGCCTAAAGCGGCCACAGCCTCACAGCTGTCCGGTCCTTCTCCCTTTGCCAGACTCGGAGCCCACCCCCCGGCCCCCCCCCCCCCCCCCCCCGCTCCCAGCCGCCTGTCGACTGTCCAGGCACACCCAGCCTTCCTATCACTTAGGTACCATTTTCTTGCCCCACTCTACGGGTCCTGTGAGTCACGTGATCTGGGGAGAGCGGCTAGAGCGGCTCTTGCACCCCACCGCGTCTGTGGGAGGGGACAGGATGTTTTCTCAACTGACTCCTTTAGGGGTGCCTCGGTGGCAACCTGAGGAGGCATGTTTGCCGGGTACGTCCTGAACTGCAGAGATGGTTTGACCGAGAAATGTGCCCACAGGCCTATATTGTCGTGGTTGGACTCCTGCTGGAGGCCCTGTTTTGGAGCCGGAGGTGGAGCCTCACTGGGGCCAGGCCCTAAGGTTTGATAGCTAGGTCCCATGTCTTGTCCACTCTCTCCTTCATGATTGCCACCTCACTGGGACTTCTGGCTCCTGCCACTGTGCCTCCCTGAGCCCAGACTCCTTTAAGTCACTTCTTCTCAGGTATTTGGTTACAGCAGGAAACGGTTCCACTCAGAAAGCAGAGACGGGCTCCCAAGAGCAGCCTGGCTAGCTGGTTTCCCTGCACTTGGGCTCAAGTGGGAGACCTTCATCAATGAACAGATGAGAATGTTGGAGGGGGGACCCCCCCCCACGTCGGCCTGGAGCTTCTACACATGAACTAAGCGTGCAGACATGCACCCACAGTAGGCAGAGGCACGGGGAAAGGAGACAGGTTTGGATTCAGAGGGCACAGCCAGCCAGCTGGGTGGAGGCAAAGGTGAGGTTAGAGTCGTCAGGTCCAGATCCAAGTGCTGCAATCTGAATGATCTCGTGTCTCTGTAATTTTCTCCCCTCTAAAACCGAGCTGAGAGCAGAACAGACAAAGGGCCTAATGGATCTCTAACACAGTGGGCCTCCAGTCCAAGTACTGGACTAATGTCAGTTCTTTCTTTTCATCTGGGCTCTGGCCCATGACAGGCCCTTGGGCATCAGAACTTAATGGAGAGTTGGGATGTTGCAGATTTAGAGCCAACTTATCTTGGGCTAGCAGCCATTCATTGCCCACCCCTGCATCTGACCTATGATCTTTGTGACTGTCAGGTTAATCCTTTTGAAATGGCATAATAGCTAATAGCTAAGAATGTTACCAAGTTGTATAGGAGACCTGCGGCAGAGATTCCCGCTCTGCAGTAGCAGGTCTACCTGATGTTTCTGTCAACCTGTTTGAAATCTGCTTTGTTTTATGAAGTCCTTTGTTCTGTAACTGTAACAGTTCATAAAACTGTATCTGGGCAGCATGAATCCACGGTCCTGAGCCACGGTTACTCACATTTGGCTCCTTGGGGGAGGGAGCTGTGTTTTGTGTGGACAGTGGGTGAGAAGGTGAAAACCTTATCTTGCTCTCAATGGTTCATTAGCAACCAGTGTCTTCAGTTCCTCTGGGAATTGGCCTTGAGAGCATTGAAAACAATTCAGAGCAAAGAAATTGGCCTCCGAGAGCTGGCAGCCACTGGTTGCCACCCCTGCATCAGGCCGCCTAGGAATCTCACTATGCAGGAGAGCAGACAGCTGCCAAAGACAGGTTGTCAGAGCCCAAACCAGGATGTGACTGTTGATGGGGACAGATGCCTCTGTTCTACGGGTGCACTGCATAGTAGACACGACAGCATCCAAAACACCTGCTTCCCAGTGTGGACACCAAACCTGCCTCCCAGTGTGGACACTGTAGCACACTTTGGAATGTCTACCACTTGTTTTTTGTTCGTTTGTTGCTAAATAGTTGTAATTTTATTCTTAACTGTGTGTGTATGTGAGGGTCTGTATAAATGAGTGCCCATGCCCAAGGAACCCAGAAGAGGGCACTGGATCCTCCACACCTGGAGTTTGTGAGCCATCAGCTGTGGGCGCTGGAAACTAAACTCAGGTCCTCTGGAAGAGCGACAAGTACTCTTATCATCTTTCCAGTCTCCTCCTCCCCCAACCTCCGTGTTTTTGTTTTTCATGAGACAGGGTCCAGGCTAGTCTCAAACTTGCTATGTAGCTGAGGCTGACTCCAGACTCCTAATCCTCCTCAGGGTTTACAGGTGTGCATCCAGCTGGGCTATGCAGCTGGACAGCTGGGCTATGCAGCTGGAACTTCAAGAGAGCAAGCAGGATGTTCTGTCTTGGAGGAGTGAACAAGATCTGAGCTAGGAGGTCTGGGAAGAGGGAGAAGCAAAGAACTAAACAGAACAGTCACGCAGAGAGGAGAGTGGAAGGTGCAGTGGTTGGGTGTGACTTCCTCTTCCTGATCCCGGGTAACACACTCTCCAGAGAAGCACAGACATCCCAGAGCTCTACTGTAGAGTGCCCACCTGAGGGCTTCCACCGGCATCTGTGAGCGTGTGTACGTAGGGAACACCATCCAACTTATTTTGAGACAGGGTCTCCCATTTGCCCAAGATTCCTCCATTAGGCTAGGCTGGCCGGCCAGCCCCCAAAGAGGCAGCCACTGTGTCTGGGCCTGCACATGAGTTGGCAGCTTCCTCCCTCAAGCATGTGTCACCTATTTTCCCTTTTTATCGGGGTTTCAGGTGTCAAACTCAAGCCCTTCTGCCTGCAAGGCAAGCCCTTTACCTACTGAGCCATCTCCCTAGTCCCAGGAGATATTTTGATAAACAAAGAAAAAAAAATTGAACCAAGACAAGAGGCTGGAACTGTGGGAAGGGTTATATATCTTTCCCTCAGAGGAAGCAACTCCTTTCTTACTACAGTCCAGCGCTCCACTTGTGACTGGATGTGCTGAAGAGAGAGGTCAGAAGGCCAGAGAGGGCCACTGTGTAGCCAGCAGACAACATCAGTGTGAGTAAAGGTGGGTGCTCACTCAGTGTCTTTTCTTGCAGGGCAGTTGTGGGGTTAGGAGCCCAGAGTGGAGGAAGACTCGATGCTCCTCGTATGCTTAGGATGAGCAGAACTCACCCCCAGGAAGAAGGGCAAAGGAGAGAGAGGTGGAGGATGAGGCAGGCCCAGCTCCTGGGCCAGATGCTCACTTGCTGAGCACAGGCAGGTTGCAGATTTGCCCATGTGGGGGGACAGTGCCAGGCATGCTGTGCAGAAAACAAAGCCCCTGACTAGAAGCTACTTGTAGCCTTGTGGGGGGTCATCTACACCTGAATAATAGTTCAGCTGCCCTAGACATGAAGAGGAGTCTGAACAGGGGTTCAGGAGGACCTGAAGAGATTAGGAGGCAGGAAGGAGAAGCCAGAGCTGGCTGGTAGGAGACACGAAGTTTGGCTACAGACAAAGTTCCTGGGTTTACACCCTGGGCTCTGCAGAAGAGAGAAGCAGAATGAAGCCCAAACCCACACTCCTTGGCTTTGAACTCCATTTGGGACTCACTGGCTGGCCTTATGACTGGTGTAGACCAGCTGGTAACCATCTCTGGGGTGGGGAACGCTTCCTCTCAGTGTTGTAGGAATTTGGGCAAGTGCTGCCAGCTGTCCATGTGGACTTCCTGGTCATCACTCCAGAGGCCTGGCACAGGGTGACAGAAGCAAAGGACTTGGGGTCTGAGGCTGGTGGCACTGGGAGGGTATGCATGGCTCGAGGGCAAAGGAAGGGCCTGGGCCATGAGGCCGGTGTAGGGAAATTTGGGTCTTTCTGGAGGGGTTCTTAGTTTCATTAATGAAAGAATTTTAGAGCAAATCACATGGCAGCTCAAGGACGGTTCTTTTAGAGTCTAAAATGAACTGCCCAGAGCAGGTAAGCTGTAAATGTCAGCAGTGGCCCGAAGGAGAGGAAGGGGGAAGAGAAAATGTCAGGCTCTTCCCCCATCCTCCTTAGGCCAGCACAGGGGTCAGACCCTGGCAGGGAAGGAGTTTTAGAGAAGAGTACGGAGAAAGCTACAGAGGCTTCAGCCAGCGTCAGAAAGAACAGACAGAGCTCGTAAAGGTGGGAACACCTCACTGGACCTTGTGATGCTTCAGCTAGTGAGGACGGTTAGGGAGGTGGGGTTCTGACAAGGAGAGGTGTGGCATCTCATTAAAGGACTAATTATCCTCCCACCTTTGTAGCAGTGATTAAGGTACGTCTGCCTTCCAAGAGGAAGTCCCCCCTCCTGAGCCTCCTAGCCAGGTAAGTGGCCCTTCCAGCTGTAATGTTGGGTCTCTACCCAGGCCAGAATTCCTTAGCTAGCTCCCTCTTGTTCCTTTTGGGCTTTCAGTGATGCCAGTGTCTGACCCCCCTGTGCTAGCCTGACTTTTCCTCCCTGTCTCTGGAGTGATGAAGCTCCCCTGTAGACCACCCGTTTCAGGGAAAGGCCAGCCTTGCTGGGAAGATGCTTTGGTGAGGTCCATGGAAACTTGGCTGCCCATGCAGAGCTGTGAACTTCCCTAGTCACCGTTGCTACACTCCAGAGAGTGTATCATTTGAGATTCCATGGCTGGGGAGTGGCACACAGGCCAGATGACAGCCTCTGGCTACCACTCGGCTAGACAGGATACAGATGTGTTGAGATATTTAAACGGGGGTGGAGACAGCTGGGCCAACAAGATAAATTGTGACAGCCACAGAAGCAAAGAAATGACCCAGTCTATAATGATCTGCACAAAAAGAGGAGAGCTCACTCTGCTTCTAAGTCATTGTGGGGACATAAAGTTCTACAGATGGCCTGGCCTATAGTGTTCTTTAAAACCACCAAGGCTAGGCAAGACAGAGCAAGACCATGGCACCAATGAGAGACTAAGGAAACTCAGGGAAGGCCGCGTGGGGTCCTGGTTTAGATCCCTAACCATCGATAGCACAGTTGGTGAGCCTGGAATCAAAGACGTTCATTAGTCCATTTCATGTTGCGCTAACAAAATACCAGCGGCTAGGACTTTATCAAGAAAGAGGTTGACAGCAACTGAGAAGCTCAGTGGGTGAGGATGCTTGCCACCAAGCCTGACAACATGATTCTGACCTCTGGAACCCACACAGTGGAAGAAGAAAACAGTCTCACAAGTTGTCCTCTGACCTCACCCGCACACATGCACATATGTACATGTGAACCTACACACACACACCCACACCCACACACACACATTATTTTTAAAGGAAATAAGTTGACTTAGCTCAGCGTTCTGGAGGTTCAAGTGTGTGGCGCCAGCATCTGACCCACTCTGGTGACAGGCCTCAAGGCAGATGGCATTACAGTACTGAGAACATATCACATGGCCAGGCAGGAAGCAGGAGCAACAGCTCAGACAACTGAACTCAGTAAGTAACAATCCACGAGTGAGACCTTCCAGTGCCACCCCTTCTAAGGCCACTGCCTCCCTTGAGACCCATCTCAGGTCCCTCCTTTTCCTTCGCACAGCCACCCTGGGGACTAAACTACCAGAATATAAGTATCTGGGACATGTGCA
This sequence comes from Uromys caudimaculatus, assembly GCA_028551405.1. NCBI lineage: Eukaryota > Metazoa > Chordata > Mammalia > Rodentia > Muridae > Uromys > Uromys caudimaculatus. Next base: position 2,178,159 of record CM052706.1, on the reverse strand, counting down.
AACCATATACAAACTGGGCACCCATCAGTTAGGTGATAGTCTGGTCACTTTCATTTGCAGTCACTAGCTCTTTCTGATGTGACTATCCGACACCAACACTGGGAAAAGCTAACTGACTGCTATACGAGAATACTGTTTCTAAAAATAGTTTTAAAATAAGTAAAGAGAGGACTGGGTGAGGAAGGAACTCAGGCCCTAGGACTTTAGCTGTTCTCTGGGAGGGAAGCAGGCTCTGGGCTCTTGTGGAACACTGCCTGGACCTTAGTCTCTGACCCACTGATAACTGGTGTTTAGCTTCATGTAAGGTCTAGTACTCTTCTGCCTGAGAGAAAACACATTGGATCTTGCCCTCCAGTCTAGTGGTCTGTGGACTCAAGAGAAAGGCAAATACCTAAGTTCATGTTCACTTCTCTTATATGAAGGACCAAAGCCACCCTAAGCCCAGTGCTGACATGGGCTTGTAACCTCAGGGATGGTAAATTCAAAAGGCAGCCTGAGCTACATAGCAAGTCTGAGGTCACTGGACTATAAAGTGATATTCTTTCTCTAAAACAACATACATATATGCCCAGTATTAGCAAGTTGGAAGCAGGAGGCAAGCTTTGGCTATGTGAGACTGTCTGGACGATTAAACAACCAACCAACCAACCAACCAACCAAAACATCAGCCACCTCTTAGGCGATAGCTGCCAAGTGCAGACCTGGTGCACGGCCAGCTCCCAGTGAGCAGCAGGGCAGTCACTCCGGCACAACCGTGTATTATGGCTTCTTTGGAGGCAAAGCATTTACCAAACAGAGCACTGACACATGACTTGGTGGCCTGGATCACAGGAGAGAGGAGTCAGCCGCAGACTGCTGAGTGTACAGTCAGCAGCACCTTGCACATCCACCCACACTCATTCATTCATTCATTGTAGAAGAGTTCCCCAGCTGGGTGAGGGAGCAGACAAGAAAACATGGAGCAGAACCACCTTGAGGTGGTGGGAGAAGGGAGAGGAGGGATGGCGCGGGGAGCCTGGGAGATGAGGCTAGTCCTCATGCACAGACACAGCACAGTGGGGAATCCCACTGAGGTGGCCCGGGACAGACAAAGCTGAATGCTGGGTAGAGCTGGGAAGACCAGCTAGGTGTCTAGGAAGTTGCACACAGGCTGCAAGGTTGAGTTAGTGCACTTAGCTCACTGCTGGGAAGTTGAGGACTGTTTTCCAGGGTTATTGGACTGTTCTTGGGGCACTCCTTCCTGGGGTGGGAGTCATTAGAGCTTGGCTCACTGCAGCGGATGGGAGGGCTTACCAGGGAAGGACATACTTCCCCAGCCCCAGGAAACCAGGGTGTGTGTCCTGAGATTCACACTTACTCTGCACGTCTCTGAAGAAAAGGCAGCAGCCACTGGGCCCTCTCAGACTCCAGTGAATGTCCCTGGGCAAGCACTTCTGGATCTAGTAGGTCTGGCAGCTCTTGGGGAGGGTGGGGCTGCTCTGTGGCTCCAGTGGTCCCAGAACCCTGGACCTGGGTACTGGGAGAGGGGGGCATGGGGCAATTTCCACTCCAGGGAGAGCTCTCCCCCTCTTCTTTGGGACCTTGCATTGTGAATTCTGAGGGTCAGATCTTAGATGGGGTCCAGGGCCTCCAACCCAGGGCTGTGATTCACTCTGTCTTCTTGATGGTGTTAGAGGCAGGGCCTTGGTCTTGACAGTCCTACTAAGCCAGGATCAGCTGCCATTTCCCAGTACAGCAGCTAGGAAGAAGGGAGTTAAAGGCAGAGATTTATTCAAATGTGGCCACACTGGAAGAGGAAGGGAAAAAGGATCCAGTGACTTCCCAGCTCATCTTTGGGGTTCTGACATGAAGCTTAGGTCTGAACAGAAGGCGAGAGGCTTGTATGGCTTAGCAGTCCCAGGCAAGGTCTTTTCCAGGTGAGAAACCTACAGCTCAGAGGAGTAGGTAGCCACCAGGAAAGCCCTTCGACTGTTTTCTGTCTCTAGGGATGATGACGGTGATTTGTTTTTAAACTCAGCAAAATGACAATGGGAGAGGTTTTTTTAAAAAGCAGGGAAGAGGCTGGGGACCCTGCGAGTGCCTGCTGTCCCATGCTGAGGACTGTGCTGGGAGCATGGCTGCTCCCTCAGAGGTTATTGTACCACAGACACTTCCATAAAGCCAGGGACCCCTGAGGAATTCAGACTCAGGGAGCTTGGGTGGGTGGAGAAGTCTTATCATGCTGGGGACCAACTGTGACTGCAGACAGGGCTCTGGGCAAGAAGACAGACAGGACACGCTGGATTGTCCTGAGAGTCATATCTGACAGGCAGGGCGGGGTGTGGAGAGATTTAGCATCATCTCCAACTTTTCTTGTGTCTATAGAGTACATTCTGCACTGAACATTTTACTTTTATTTATTTGTGTATGCATGTGCCTGTGGAGGTCAGAGGTCAACCTTGGTGTCATTTGTTAGGTTTTTTTTTTTTTTTTTTTTTGAGACAGGGTCTCTCACTGGTCTAGAACCCACTTAACATTTTGAGGCTGGAGAGGTAGATGGCTTAGTGGTTAAAGACACTTCTGGATGTCCCAGGTTCAGTTCCCAGAACCCAAGTGGTTGCTCACCACTGTCTGTAACTACAGTTCCAGAGGATCTGACACCCTTTTATGGCCTCTGTGGCCCTCAGGCACATGTGTGGTACACATCCATCCCACCAGGCAAAATATTCAGATACATAAAATAAAAAAGAAAAATAACAGGTCGAAAGAGGAGAGCTTGGTGTTGTGCACATCTGTAAGGCCAGTGCTTGGGGTACAGAAATGGGAGGACAGCAAGTTTGAGGCCAGTTCACACTGTGAGCGAGACTTTGCTTCAACCAACAAAGTTAAGGAGATAGCCTATGAGGATAATGACCCAGGCCACTCTGTCTGGGATGCGCCATGGTCCTGCACGCCTTGTGAAACTGGAACAATACCTGTTGCTCCACTGACAGGAACCAGGAGAGGCAGCCAGGACAGACTGTGGAAGGGCCTTGCGGAGGACCTAGCCCCGTGGAAGCACACTGTTATCAGACAGACTTCGTCTAAATCTGTGTGAGTAGACCTTCCACAGCCCGGTGTACTGGGAAACTCTTCAGTGTGGGCTTAAGGGGACATTGAGGGGATGGTGGGGGTTAAGGAGGTTATTGGAAGAGTCATTAGCTCTTGGACAGACAGACAGGCAGACAACAGCATGGCTGTGAGGAAACCAGATCCCCGGAGCTTTGACAACACATGCCCGCTGCCAGGACTCTCGGATTTCCAGGTAGAAGGCAGGGAACGGGGCTGGCGGCAGGATGGTGACAGATCCTGGCACCAGGGAGTCCTTTAGCTAGGGGCTGACAGGCAGCCTGTGCTATCTGTGAGGTGCTGTGTGTCCTTGAGAATGTCACTTTCCATTTCTATTCAGTTCCTTCAGGCAGTTCCAGCAGATCTTAGTGCCTCAGGTTAGAATCAGAGGTCATAACCGAGGCCTCTGGAAACCACATAAAGGGGCAGCGACTAAGGCTCATGCATTGAAATCCCTTTCTGGAGCATTCTTGTTAGGCCCAGGACTGGCTGCAAGGATCATGGCAAACTGAACTCTTAGTGGTAAGCCAACTATGTTGGACAGTGAAACTGACTGGTGGGGTCCTGGTTTTCCTGTAGGCTGGCCGGGCCCCACCAAACCCCTGATTCTGTGTGGATCATTCTGTGTCCCCTTCCTAACTCCTCAAGTCAGAGGTAGTGGTTGCCCTTGCTGTGCCTCATGGGTGTTGGGCTTGTTTTCTCATCTGGGAACCATCTGCCCTTGAAGCACCTCCAGTGAAGCTGCTTAAGCAGGAGACACTTGATATCTGGTTCCTTCTTACTTCCACCTGACTCTCCACACTGCTTTTGCAGGAGTGAGTCCCAGCTCAGCTAGGTTCAGCTGAGTGACTTTGGCAACTCTCTTGGCCTCTCAGTGTCCGGTCCCCTCATAGAGATAAAACTGCACTTGCCCTAGTGAACGAACACAGGAGAGAAGTCGTGAGAACAGACCCTGGCTTGTAGTAAGCCTGTGTAATTGTTGGGTGTTGTTACAAGTAGAATTTAGTGACTGATGGTTGCCCACGCCCTTGAGCCCAGTACTGCCCCCCAGGACCCTAGAGACAGGCTTCTGGTGCCTGGCACAGACTATCTGTGTGTAGCTATTTTGAGGTCAAAGGATGGTCTGCAGCTGGTTCCTGGGGCTGTCCCAATGTCTCCAGCTATTGCTGTGCCTGAAATGATGTCAAGAGTGGCCTTTGGGCTTGGGGACCCCAAAACAATCAGGGATCCTCCTGGGGGAGGGCTGAGTTGGTCCAGGTTCTGGGGTGGTCACACTCTGGGTCACAGGCTCCTGAGGCTGCCGGAGCAGAGTCAGCCCCAGCTGTGCCTGAGGGGAAATAAGATTAGAGAGGAAAAGATGAGTGGAGAGGGAGGAGAGGTGGCCACACCATTTAAATCCCATTTTGCTGATGTCATTCTCTCCAGTTCTGTACTGAGGATTCCTGAGGACTCTTGTAGCCCCAAGACTTAGGAGGAGCCAGCCCCATGTCCAGAGGGTGAAGAAAAGCCAGCCAGGAGTACCCCGTGTGAGTGCTGGGGACAGAACAGGGGTGTGCGGGTAGGGTTGGATTTGTGGGGTACTTAAATCATAGCTGGGCCCCCTGGTTCTGGGCAAGCCAGCAGAGGCACTTAAAATTGATCAGATCAGCTGCTTCTACATTCCAGAAGCTCATCTTGTTTGTTTGAACAGTTTGTACATGGCATGGGTTGCATAACCCACAGCACACTCTACTGGGATGGATCGAGGTTAGCCCTTTGCGGGATCCACCTACTTGGCTCTTAGCTGGTGTCTGATGGCGGTGGAGAAGGCGGGATGCGCCTGTCAGCAACTCTGGGGCTTGAATCTATGACTCAGTAAAAGTTCAACAGGCAACTTGAGTTGCGTGTGGGGCTATCCAAGCCTAGAGAAACCTCCATTGTGGCATCTGCCACACTTCTGGTGTCCCCTGTCCCTGACTGCAGTGCTGGTTACTGTGCAAGAGCTCAAGGACTGCCTGCCAACTCCGTATGCCAGTTGCACACCTCAGGGGCTGCCTCAGCCTCCTGAGTTGTCTCTGGCCTGAGTTGTTCAGAGGGGAACTCCACCGTGGGAGACATGTCCATCAAATTTAAGCTTAGTCTGTTGGAAGGGGACCTCAGGCTAAGCAATGGCATTTCCCCCTTGGGTTTTCAGTCGACCCAGCTCATTCGAGGCGTCAGGAATTGGGTGTTACCTCATCATGCCTGTTTCACCTTCTGGAACATGGAAGTCACTGTGATAGCCTCTGAGCATCCTGTGGGGGACGTTCCAGCGCTCTGGGGTTGTATGGCATGGCCCACAAGGCCACGTGCTGTAAGGATGGAACGATTTGTTCTTTCGTTTGGTTTGGTTTCTGGAGGTTTTATTTTACTTTATTATTTTATTTGAGATAGGGGCTAATGCATCTCCGTCTTGCCTTACACTTGCTGTATGGCTAAACTTCTGATCCTCCTACCTAAACCTCCTGAGTTCAGTCTTGAAGCTGTATGCCACCACACCCACACAGTGCGGAGGATCAAACCCTCATGCAGTGCTGCTATTCCCCAGCATAAATGTAGCCCCATTATTGTCCTACGGAGATTGCATGTGCCTCTGTGGCCCTAGCTTTATGACAGAGAAGCTTAGCTGGAGTTGATCTCCACAGCTGGTGGTGGATCTTGACCAATTGAAGTTGAACTCTCTGGATCCCCCAAACCTTTTCCTGCTGGGTCACCTTCACCACCTGCAGACTTACACTAAGGTGTAAACAACTCATTCTTAAGGTCTTAATGGAGAAGCCAAATGAGTGTAGGGGAAGTGAAAATGGCCAGCGCACGGCCCTTCTTGTGAGTTACAGGACTGCACAGGGGCCAGGAAGGCTCGTGCCACCCATGCATGGTGTGCACAGGAACATGGTTGCTTACTCACCTGGTAGGTGTTGATGGAAGTGTTGGTAGAGGCCTGTTGCTTCAGAGGACCTGGAGAGCTTCCCAGAGTGTCCTTGGGGGGTGGGGGGGAGAGACCTTCAGAAGTGGCTTAGACCAGACTAAAGCTGCTGACTCTGACTTTGATCTAAAAACATCTGTTAGGTTGCATATTTGCTAAAGCAAAAGTCAGGGACGTTAAGAAATTAGGTCAAAATCAAGGCCAGGGCTGGAGGTGCAGAGGGCAGCTACGGTGTAGTTGTTATTGGCATCCTGATTGACAAGCCCTGAGCCTCAGAAGGGTTCTCCTCATCTGTACCCTTCCTCAGCTCACCTCCTGACAACAGCCCACGGATGGGAGGTGCTCTATGCCAGGAGACGAACAGGGGCCACCTCCCACCCCAAGGCAGGCACAGAACCACCTTTGAGACTGGCCAGGAGATATAAGCTGGGTCCTAGAGAAAACTTGCCGGCTATGCATGCAACCTCCCCAACATCTGGTCCTCATGCTATTAGATAGGAGCCCAAGGGTGGGGCTGAGGCTGACTGGGTGGGAGTTCTCTGTCAGTCCATGGGAGGGGTAATGCTCCTACACCAGTTTATTTTTATCCAACCTCATAGATGCCCAAAGAGTCCCATGTGGGAGTGAGTCAACAGCTCTTTCCAAATTCTTACGACGTAAAAACAGTCCTTGAACTAGAAAGAACCAGGGAACATTTGTGAGAAATGTTAAAAGCACATAAGCCCTCACAGACCCGAGTTAGGCCAGGGCATGCCGGTGCGTGCTGGCACTCCAGCAGCTGAGAGCTGAGGCAGGAGGATCGACGCAACCGTCAACCTCTTATGAAGTGAGATTCCCATCCATTAAAAGCATAAATGCATATGCAAACTGACATTAGTTGAATTGGAGAACAGGAAACAAAATACAGAAGTTGAGGAGGAACTGGTGTGTATTTTGCACCTCAGGATGCATTACCACCACTAGCCCACAGGCCCCTCTGTAGTGGCTCAACGTAACTTCCACTGGACTTCATTTTCATCTCTTTGCCTCTCTCTTCTCCAAAACTCCTCTTCACTGGTGAACAATGCAATGTGTTGAACATAAAGGTCCCTACCCTTGGGTTCTAACAGAGAGTGAAGTTAGTTCTGTATCCTTGATCGAAGAGCGTCTTCCTCTATGAAGGAGGGTGATCTTGACTAAGGCTTGCCTTGTGAGAGACAATGTGGGGCAGGGAGTAAGGATGCAGCTCACCCCCCCCCCATCTCTTTCTCTCTCTGTCTCTCTCTCTGTCTCTCTGTCTCTCTGTCTCTCTCTCGTGTGTGTGTGTGTGTGTGTGTGTGTGTGCGTGTGTGTATAACTTAGTACAGAACTGAGCACAACCTTTTTGCTTTATTCATGTTAGAGGTGCTGTTGCTTTCATGTTTCAGCACATAGCAAGCAGGACGTAGGTATGCGTGGAGGCTTTGAAGACACCAAATGCACAGGCCAAAAATCGAGAGGGAGTGGGAGTGGGATTAGATCACACACTGCAGAGGAGAGACTCATCAGAATCCCACAGGCATCCTACAGGGTATCAGAAATTATTTACAAACTATTGATCTGAGGGGGAGTTAGTACAGGAGTGTGTATATAAGGGCCTTAAGCCATTACCTGCCCCTCTCACCCATCTTGCTTTAAGATGATCAAATGATTAGCTGGGCTTAATAGCACATGCCTGCAATCTCAGTGCTTGGGGGGTACAGGAGGAGATCAGGTCACCCTCTGCTATGTAGCAAGTTCAAAGTCAAAACAAATCAAAGCAAACAGGGCAAAGCAAGCCAAAGGCAAGAGAGGGTGAAGACATTTCTCGAAAGAAGACACCGTGGTCAATAGTACACCCGACCGTATCCCCCAAAAGTTAACATTTGTAACCATCAGAGAAGTGCAAATCCAACCACAGTGTGGCATCACTCCACTTCGGTGAGGATGACTAATACCAAAAAGACAGAAGGCAGGGAGCCAGAGCCAGTTCAAAGCAAGCCTGGTCTACACAGCCAGCTCCAGGCCATCCGGGACTACATAGCTGAGGTTTGGTTTCCAATCAAAACCAAAACAACAACATCGAAAAACCCTTTTGGCTGGGATGCACAGAAAGGTGAGGAGTGTGTGCTGCTGGAGGCAAGTACTTCCAGTTTAGCCAAAAGGCCCAGGAATAATGCTCCATGGCAAGCAATGTGCAGACTCAAAATAACTTCAGAATAGAACCACCTACAAGATGTATGCATATGTGCACTCTAAATGCAGGCCTCACAGGAGTTGAGAGATGAGTAACTGCGGAAGGCTTTGAGAGGCTGATAGACAGGGTGAAGGTAGAGTCAGCAGAGGAAGAGGTGCTGGGGAGCTGCTGCATGGTGCAGTGACTGCACATAATCGTGCTTGAAGACAGATTCTTGTCAGAGTCTGGGGAAGCACCCTTCCCACAACTCTGCAAGCGAGGAGTCAGGGCAACAAGGAGAGAGAATTCTGAGAAGAGAGGAAAAAGCAAAGCAGCAGGAGAACTGGAAGAAAAGGGAACCGACCAGCCAGTTTGCAGCTAAGCCCAGCTCTCTAGCTGGGGACAGAGACCAGATACTGCAAGCATCAGGTAAGCGCAGATGTAACCAAGCCTAGCTGTGGACAGCTACCCTACAGACAGGAGTGTGAAAAGTCCATTTGGCAGAGACGGCTAACATTTTTTAAAAAATCTGTTTTGTTTTTAAACTAAATGTAGCCCCGGGTGGTCTGGAACTGGCTGTATAGGCCAGGCTTGCTGTGAACTTGTGGTTTATACCTGGCCCTGTCTCCATGCTTTTTGTCTCTGATCCAGAGGAGACAGGTGGTATCTTGGGCCAAACTTGAAGGCACTGGACTGAGTGAATGGTCCTATTCTAATTCTGAACTCAGTGGCATCTTATCAGCCCTGCTCTCGTAGTAGAGACATTCTGGAAATGTCTTTGGCTTGGGCATTAGCTATACCCCTGGACACATGTACTAGAAACTCCCATGTCAACTATGCCATCCCACAGGCTGTTGAAACCCAGTAGGTGACAATGGCCAGATCCTGGCCACCCCATGTCTACATGCTGACAATCCTGAATCCTCATGTTAAAAATCTCTGAAGAGGTAGCAGTCCTGGTCAGACAATATTCTCCTTAACCTGGCCAGTGAGGATGTGGAGTCTACCTGCACTGTACCTCAACTTGTACTGTGTGTGCTGAGGGGCATCACCTCAGGCTGCTATTCAGGCATTCAGCCACAGCGTCAAGAAAGGTATCAACTTAAGGAAGGGTGGGTTATTTTGGCTCAGGGTTTTGAGGGGATACAGTCTTTCTTGGTTTAGGTTTCTTTCTTTAATCTCTGTGTGTTTAAATGTTCGTGGATGTGAGCACGGGAACATGCGTGTGGACGTCACAGGACAGGCTCATGTCTCAGTTTCTTCTTTGCTAGCTCACAGCTGGCTTGTGAGCTGCTGATGCTTCTGCCTCTGTCTCCATCTTGTAGGAGTTCCAGGACTCTAGATGTGTCTTCTGCCTCTGGCTTTGTGTGCATGCTGAGAGGATGCTTGTGCAGCAAGTGCTGCGCCCGCTGAGCCATCTCCTCAGGCCCTCACTGCAGCTTTTGTTTTCTGCAGAACTCGAGACATGCCCACCCTTGCTTCCCCGCTGCCTCTCACCACCATCAATTCTGAGAACAGCAGCTCCATCTACGACTACGACTACTTAGACGACGTGGCCATCTTGGTTTGCAGGAAGGATGAGGTCCTGTCCTTTCAGAGAGTCTTTCTGCCGGTTGTCTACAGCCTGATCTTCGTGCTGGGCTTGGCCGGCAACCTCCTTCTCCTGGTGGTATTGCTCCACTCTGTGCCTCGAAGACGGATCATTGAGCTTTACCTGCTGAACCTGGCCGTCTCCAACCTCTTGTTTGTAGTGACCATGCCCTTCTGGGCCATCTCTGTGGCCTGGCATTGGTTTTTTGGCAGTTTCTTGTGCAAGGTGGTGAGCACTCTCTACTCTATTAACTTCTACTGTGGCATATTCTTCATCACCTGCATGAGTCTGGGCAAATACCTGGAGATTGTCCATGCTCAGCCGCTCCACAGACCGAAGACCCGGCTCAGGAACCTGCTTCTCATTGTCATGGTGTGGACCACGGCCCTGGCCATCTCTGTCCCAGAAATGGTCTTTGTGGAGGTCCACCAGACCTTAGACGGTGTGTGGCACTGCTATGCGGATTTTGGCGGACATGCGACCGTTTGGAAGCTGTACCTGCGATTCCAGCAGAACCTTCTGGGGTTTCTCCTCCCACTCTTGGCCATGATTTTCTTTTACTCCCGCATCGGGTGCGTTCTGGTCAGGCTGAGGCCACCGGGCCAGGGCCGGGCTCTGAGGATGGCTGTGGCCCTGGTGGTAGTCTTCTTCCTGCTGTGGTTCCCGTATAACCTCACCGTGTTTCTGCACTCGCTGCTGGACCTGCATGTCTTTGGGAACTGTGAGGTCAGCCACCATCTGGATTATGCGTTGCAGGTGACAGAGAGCCTGGCCTTCTCCCATTGCTGCTTCACCCCTGTGCTCTACACCTTCTCCAGTCGCCGCTTCCGCCAGTACCTGAAAGCGTTCCTGTCCGTGGTGCTGAGATGGCACCAGGCACCCGGCACTGCCCACGTCGTCCCTCCATCTAGTCATTCTGAGAGCAGCAGGATTACTGTCCAGGAAGACGTGGTCAGCATGAACGACCTCGGGGAGAGGCAGGCTGAGGACTCCCCTAGCAAGGGGGAGATGGGGAATAATTAGGCCTGAGTGATCATGCCACAGTCTGGAAACAGCACTGCTCTCTCTGAGGGGCATCATGGCCGTGCTGCTCGCCCCAGGGGTCCCAACTCCCAGCATGCCTTGCTCACTACTGCCTCTTCCTCCTTCCACTTCCTGGACCCCATACTCTCTGCTGAATCACTGCAGCTCTTCACTGATCTCGGCTTCCATCCCAGCACTTCTGTGGCATTTCCTGGCCCCCAGCAGCCAATAAGGTCACTCCACTCTTGGCCTTCACACCTTCAAGAGCTAGGTGATCTGTCTTTGACTTCCCTCCTGGTCTCTGGGTTCAGGGCGCACTGGCTTCCACTCGTTTCTGGAGCATTCCAGGTTCATTCCAGTAGGGGGAGTTCAGCTGTGCCATCTTCCTGGCTATCTTTCTTCACCAGCCTTTCTCTCCTTGGGAAGAGTTTGGTTCATTCCTTCACTTCCTGGGGTCGTGGCTCAGATCTCACCTTGTTGGTGAGAGAGAGGCCCCGTGCCCGCCCTGCTTAATGCCCTGTCTACACACCTGATGCTCACCGGCTTCTGCACACACTACTTCACTCTGTTACAGGGATTTCTCCTGTTGTGCTCCCCCGACTGCCTCAAGCCCACCTACGTAGGTGAGCTGCAGAGTAAGGCTCTCGGTGAATGGCTCGCTGCTCTCCTCAGACTGGTATCACAGAAACTCGTGTGTGGGAGGCTTTTAGAGAGCTTCTGTGGAGTGTGAGTGAGCATTGTGCATTTCTGGGAACAGCCACAGGTTCTCCAACCTCCAGGGCCCCTTTCTCGGCAGCTCAGACGGGAGCATGCCTTCCTGGCCTTGTGTGTGGTCTGAAGGTACTGGAGGCACTCTAGCCAGAGAACAGCCCAGAGGTGCACATCCCACAGGAGGAAGGTGGGACCATCCCAGCTCCGGTCTTGGCGTCTGTCAGTCAAGTTCAAAGCTTTATCTGGACTTTACAAAACACATGCTGGTGAGCGGCAGCCCCTTAACACATCCTGCTGAGAAGACTGGATATCCACATGTGGATAAAACTAGATTCCTGTCTCTCATCTGATACAAAGATCAGCTAAAAATGGATCAGGTACTCTAACATATGACCTGAAGCTTTGAAAACATCAGAGAAAAACACTGGGGAAGCAACTAAAGACATCACCAGAAGCCAGGTCTTTCTGAACAGAGCACCCATAGCCAGGGAATACTCAAATCACATGAAATTGTAGTCTCCATGGTACAGGGACAACTCAGCCTGTGTTCACCAAACGGGCCCAATATCCAAACTGTATGGGGAACAAAAAAGTTGGCAAAGTCAACTAATCCAATAAAAAAGGGTGAGTGATCTGAACAGACGTCTCTCAAAAGAAGAGCCGATAATACATGAAAAATATTCTGCATCCTTGCCCGTCGCAGGAATGTAATCAAAATGATGGGTGTGTGTGTGTGTGTGTGTGTGTGTGTGTGTGCACACATGTGTGTGCACTTGTGTGTGTGCGTGCGTGTGCGTACACATGCGTGTGCCTGTGCGTGTGAGTGCAGGTGCCCATGAGTATATATGTGCCAGTGTGTCATTTACCAGGTGTCATCCACCTTTGTATTTTGAGACAGGTTTTTCTGGCTTTGAACTCATCAAGTAGGCAAGGCTGACCACCCTGTCTCCCTGTTCAACAAAGACTATACCCGCCTGGCTTTTTCATGCAGGTTCTGGGGTCAGACTCAGGTCCTGGTTTTTGTCCAGGTGCTTTCCTGACTGGGCTCCTCTTGAGCCCATGGCTAGCACTTTCTCAGCAGCATGCAGACGTCTTGCACCCTCCACCTCCTCAGCACCCACCATGCCTTGCTGCTCTCTGCACATCATGACCTCTCTGTTCTGCCCTGTTCCTTCTTTTAACAGAGCTTACTTCTAGCCAGGTGAGCCCTCACTCATCTCATAAGCTAATCCCACCTGCTCTGGGGAAGGTCACCCTGCCCCGCGCTCTGGGTGGTTGTTGAGCAGAGTGTTAGACTGTAATGGTTTGGATCCGAGCTCCACATGTTGAATGCTTGGTCCCAGGATGGTGGAGCCTCTAGAAGGTGAGGCCTTCGAGCAGGCCTTTAGAGTGAATGATGAGACATCAGCCTCTCTTACACATACACACACACACATACACACACACACACACACACACACACACACACACACACACACACACACACACTGCTTTTTTCCCTTAGTGGCTTATGAGGTGAGGCGTGTGCTCAGTCCCTGCCATTACCAGCTAAGACACCCACCAGGATCTCAGAGCAATGTATCTTGGGCTGCAGGGCCCCAAACCTGAGGCAGAATAACCCTTTTCTATTTAATCATTAACAATCTCAGCTGGGCGGTGGTGGCGCACGCCTTTAATCCCAACACTTGGGAGGCAGAGGCAGGCGGATTTCTGAGTTCGAGGCCAGCCTGGTCTACAGAGTGAGTTCCAGGACAGCCAGGGCTACACAGAGAAACCCTGTCTCGAAAAAACAAAAAAAAAAAAAACCCCAAAAACAAACAAACAAAAAAAACAAAAACAAAAAAACAAAAAAACCCGAAGAACAACAACAACAAAAAAACCCAAAAAAACAGAAACAAACAATCTCAGCGCTCTGTTGTAATATGAAGCTCACCAACGCATGGACCAAATTACAATTTTATATTTTCATGACCACAGCGATTTGTTTTGGCATGGACAAGTGATCCAGGCAAAATCAGCAGAACGAAGGCAAGTGGAACATGCTGGAATAGAGACATGAAACTAAAATGGAGAGGGTGTGAGATCCAGTGCTTCAAGGAGTAAAATGAGCGTCAGGGAGGAGTGAGCAGACCCTGGGGCTGCAGCGTCTGATCCCCCCAGCCGAGGCTCATCTGGAACACCCACCAGAAATCCCTCCCCCATTGTGGGTCCGTGCTATTTTGTTACTTGGAACTTTAGGATTCCTGACTGAAAGATACTCTCTGGCACCCAGTGCTTGCTTGCTGGCTGCCTGACAAGTCTACCCCAGACCCTTCTCCAGGAGCCCTCATTCCCAAGACTTCTGTTTTTTTTCCTGAGCTGCTGAAGTACCTTGTACTTCCCAGCCCCACATAATGTCACATAGCCTGCTCATGCCTTACAGTACTGGCCTGGCACAGGGAAGGAGACGTCTAGATAAGTGAAGTGGAGTATGGGGTGGTGGGAGGCTGAGTCCTGGAGAGCAGAGATTGCCAGGTGCCCGTACTGTGCTTGGAGTGTACTGGATGCTCACTGACTACCTTGGCGGGAAGGGTTAGTTGAATCCTCTCGTGGAGACAAAAGCAACTTAAGGAAGGGAAGGTTCCTCATTTGAGGGTGCCGTCCATCATGGTGGGAAGGCGCGGCCGCAGGAGTGTGAGGCGGCAGGTCACATGATATCTGCAGGCAGGAAGCAGGGGGAGGTGGACGCTGGTGCTCCGCTCAGCTCTCCCGTTGTACTCATGGGCTACTTACCTCGGTGAGTCTAACCTACAGACTCCTTCAAACAGGCCCACACGCTGTCTACATCACGGCAAACGGACAATAGAAACCATAACAGAACCTTCCTTTTTCTTTCTTCACCTCCTCCTTCCTCCTTCCTCTCCTTCCTTTTCTTTCTCTCCTTTTTTCTCTTTTGATTTCTTACTAAGTTCTTTTTGGAGTGAATGACTAGTGAACAGAGAATTGAACATGAAGTCGGTGTCCCACACACTTCTTTTATTTGAGTTCGGTAACCGTGTGCCTACACATACACTTGCACAATGCACTTAAAGATATACGTGCACACATGTACATATATTCACATACATGCCCTCCATGTGCCTGGCTTAACTCTAGTGTTTTCCATTCTGAGTGTTTCCCACCCCCAACCTCTCTCAGCTCCAATGAGTTCAGGTCTCTCTGTCCATGGCCCCAGATCCTCAATGTCAGGAGGGACTCCAGGCTCCCTCAGTTCCTTATCTGCAGTTGATGATTTGTCTCAGAACATGGGGGAAGGGTATTCGAACTCCTGAAGCCACACATACCAGGCAGACAGATGACATACAGCCCAAGCTATGGCAACAGGACCAATGTCTCCTGAGTCCCTCACTTTGTGCCCATAATGCACGGATGGGATGAGACCTGGTACGCCAGGCAAGGGAGTCCAGGGCCTTGTCACCAGCCTTAGTGATGCATGTCTATCTGTCTGGGACATGCATGTACATGTGTCTGTCCCTGGCAGTATGTTGTGTGGTAACTACTTACAGCTGTGGGTGTGGATTGGCTTGGAATGGGCATCTGGGATGTGCCCGCTGGCTTTCTAGCTGTTCCTGCATGTCTATGTACATGTGGGTGTGTGCCTCCCGGCAGAGACAGACTCCTCGTCAGCAGCGCTCTGAGGGAGAACAGGCAGTAAACACACACTTCTGCTCATTGTTCTAGGGACCCTGTGCAGCAGCTCACCAGTCCTCACAGGCCAGGCCAAGGTGGGGCCTCTCCTCTCCACCCCAACTTCCAGGCCTGTGTGTTGCTCTGCTCCCTGCTCTGTCTTTACAAGGCCTACCAAGCCTGGCTTCTTGATGTTTCCACCCAACCTTAGATGCAGGCTCCAGGCTCTGTGGGACTGCTGTACTCTTCTCTACAGGAGCTGCAGGAGAGGGCAGGAGCGATTGCCTGCAGCTAAGCTGCTGGTCCCTCGGTTCTGTGCTTCGAGACTGCATTGTGCAAGTGTATGTGTTCACAGCGGTGATATGAATAAGTCTTTTCCTTTCCAGGTACCCAAAAACCATTGCAGGAGAGTTTTGTTGTTTTGTCTTTATGGATTTTTGGGGTGACGAGCTCTTGCTGTGAAGCCTAGGCTGCCTTAGAACATGAATCCTCCTGCCTCAGACTCCTGAGGCCCGAGTGCCTGGTATGTATCCTCAGCCTCAGCTGAAAAGATGCCTCTGGCCTGGCTTTATTGTGAGCTGTCTCCAGGGAGAGAATCCATTTGCTGCTCTCTCCTTGGAGATTTGAGAAAGAGCTGGGCTGAGAGATGCAGACATGATGAAAGGAACCCAGGACTGCTGGGCTGGACCAGTGTCACCAGCTGTACCCTCTGCCAGGGCTGTCTCCATCCGTCCTCATGGGCGGGTCCTCGAACCACCAAAGCCAAGGAATGAACCCCCCAGAGTATGTTAATCTGTCCATTTACTTCTGCCCACCAATTCTCTGAGTGTGCCTGACATGACAGAAGCTTGATTTCCAGTCTTGGCAAATTTACCTTGTACTCAAATTGTCTCCTGCCCTTCCATGACCTCAGCATCCTGGTACACAAAGCAGGTTACCTCACATGCTTCCCGGGCTGGGAGGATGAGCAAGGGATGAGCAAGCGCTGTGGCCTGGCTGGGCAGGGACAGGCTGTAGCAAGTTGATGAAGATGCTGGAGAAAGGGATCCAGGCAGCACGGAAACCTCACCGCCTCAGACCCTGGCCGAGGGCCATCCCCAGCCCTGCTCTGTGTCCTCTCAGTTTGCCTGCTCTGCCCTGAGCACTGCTTTGATACTAGGCAGAAGCCCAAGCTGGGGGCAACTAGCTGTGTGGCCCTACGCCAAGAACCACCTCTCTCCATTGAGGTCAGTCTGAGGGCTGATAGAGCCCCTACCTGGCCATGAGCACTAAGAGAGCCTGCCTACTTCTACAAGGCTAGGAACACAAGGGGAGGAGATAGCATGGACCAAATCAGTAGTCAGAGAACAGAGCAACCTCTGTGCCCTTGCCAGGCAGCCATTGTTGTGTCCCCCCTTTGGCATGGAGCAGGAGCCTGGCCTGCGAACAGAGTGGGTATGCTCAGGGCCTGAGTCTCCTGAGTCAGAACCAGAAGCTCTCAGCTGCTGGTGCCAGGGCAGCTCTCCAGAATGCTCTCCTCTTTGAAAAGGACCTTGGACACGGTGTGAACAGAGGGTGAGGGTGTCGGGCCTGGTGTGTGGAGACAGCAGCAGAGCTGTGCACAAAGTGACCTCTCAGAGGCGTTATGGGGTTTGGGTGGACAGAACTGGGCCCTATTGTCTGTGAGGGAGGAGGTGAGGTGTCTGGAGTTTGCTCGGGGTCATGGGTGAAGAACAGTCCGAAGCAGAGAGGCAGGGGAGTAGGGAAGGGAGCCATTCAACAGAGCTTGGGACGGATGCCAAGTTGTGCATGGACCAAACATATCTGAGGAGCTTCGAGGTCGCACAGGGAGATGGAAGTGTAGAGGGGGCACCTCGAGTGGCTCCTGTATCAAATATGGCCATTTTCCAGGCTTGGCTCCCAAGCCCGTAGCCTGTGGCTAGACCACTTTCAAAAGCACTGAAGAGTTTGGTGACAGGAAGTGCAAGTTCTCTGGAAGTTCTGGGCTAAGGGAAACACACCACAAAACAAGCCACAACGTAATCCTTTGCTTTTACATATCTATTAGGAAGTTAGCAGTTGCACACATGGCTCGATTCCACTGAATACCACCTCCAGAGTCTGAACCGATAGATTTGGCATAAGGGCATTGAGTAAGTCAGGTAGGACGGGTTAGAGCAGCATTCGTAAGATGCTGTTTGACTCATGGGAGCTGGTACTGTCCTCCAGGATGAGTCAAGCCTGGGTGGGCATCAGCTGTAAATGGAACTGACCACAGGTGTTCCTCCTGAGAGGAGGGTCAGGCAGAGACCACTTGGGGGATGGCATCTTAGAGGGAGCATGACAGATCTCTGAGATGTCTAGGAGGCAAGACCCTAGGGATGCCGGGGAGGGGTAGGGGTACCCCAGAGCCAGAGGATGGGTGTTCAGTGCTGCTCTGGGCTGTAGGGTGTGCTCAGATCTGAGCTCACTGCATGGGCTTCAGGCGGTAGCGGAAGCGTACCTCGTGGCTGGGCTGGGAGGTGCCGAACCCCCAGCGCCTTGGGTCAATAGGGGGCACAGGCACGTCAGGGTCCACCAGCTGGAAGTCAAAGTACATAACCATAAGGAGGACAAAGGTCTTCATCTCACTGAGGGCAAAGAACCTGCCGGGGCACATGGAGATGCCGGAGCCCCAGGGCATGCTATAGTAGTGGGTCTTCTTGCCTGACTTGTAGAAGTTCACTTTCCGGGTGCCATCCGGGTTGAGGAACCGATCATACTTGAAGGCTGTGGGCTCAGGGTGGATGTCGGGGTCCATATGTACTGAGAGATAGGGGAAGAGAGCCACCTTATCTCCACGACGGATCTGGTACTCTTGCCCACTGGCCATCTTTAGGACATAATCCTCCTGCACCACCCTGAGCAGGGTGGGGGTGGCACAGAGACGCAGAGTCTCCTCCAACACGCTGTCCAACACTGGAGTGCATTTCAGGGCACTAAGGGTGAAGGTGAAGGACTTCTCAGCTTCCAACCTGGCCTCACCCATGACCCGGGTGGCTTCCTCACGCACAGCCTTCATGGCATCCTGGTGCTTCAGCAGGAATAAGAGGGCCCAGAAACAGGTGGGCCCTGTGTTCCCCTGGGAGGCCCAGAGCATCATAAAGTTAAATTTGTCCTGCATGGATGAAGCTGTTCCTCGCTCCCTCAGCAGCTGAAGCATGTAGCCCAACCAGTTACTTAGGCCGTCTTTCTCCAGGTTTTGCTCCACAGAGAGTCTCTGGTGGAAGAGCCGCTGCAGCTGGTTCACTTCTACCCACTCCTGGGGCCACAGCAGGGAGTAGACAAACCTGGGGAAGAGAAGGTCGAATCGGCGGAACTTCACAAACAGCTCATCGGCTTCATCCAGATCCTTCTCCTTGTCCTTGGTGTAGCCAAACAAGCTCAGGAAGCCAGCCTTAAACAAGACTCTGTAGCAGAAGTGAAAGAGACCATCTTCACACCAGGAACTGGCACCCAGACTTGGACCTTTGGGCCCTAGCATCACCAAAGACAGGCTGTCCAGCATGGCCTGGTTGAGGTCCTCCAAGCCTTGCCCCATCAGATGCTTGGCACTAGCTGAGTGGACCATCCAGTAGTCCTCATCTACGGACCGGTACCCAAACACCTTGAACACCAGTTCTCGTGCATACGTCACGAAGTCTAGCACTTTCTGTGTGCTCTTAACGATGGGGCCAAAGGAAAGAGGGTCCATGACAAAGGTGAAGTACTGGCCTCCTAGCTGCACCGTGAAGACATCCCCGTGCTTGGCCTGCATTCCCTTCAAGAATTCAAACATATTCTTCCGGAAAGCCATGGCGTGACCCAGCCAGGGCACAAACCCCTTGTCCAGAGGTGGCTCCCAGGGCCTGCGGTGCCTGAGCAGCATGGGCAGGCACAGGCATCCCACAACTGTGAGCAGGGCTCCTAGCACTAGACACCACAGCATCATGGCTAGGCTCCAGCAGGCTGAGCTCTGTGCAGGCAGGCGCCACTTGTCAGCTCTCCAGAGCTGGGATTGCTTTATGTGGTCTTCACAAGTTGGCAACGCAAAGGACCCATGCCCTTGGACCTTGCTCTGAGGCTGAGATGTGGAAATAACTCTAGCTAGCTGGCACATGGAGAGAAAATGTTATTCCAATTTAACACATGACTCAGCAGAGCTTGGTCAGGTAAGAGGAGGAAGGGCTGACTAGAGAGAAGATGAAAGAGAAGAAAAACCACGGTCTGTGTGCCAGCTCTGCACTTTGCTCTGACTGCTCAGGTGTAGATCTGGCGTGTTCTCTCCATGTTTGCCTGCCTGGAGCCCAACCCACCGACTGCCCACACTCCTGTTTGTTCACACATCAATTTATTTGCTAGCTCATTCACTAAATGTACACATCTCTTTTCTCTTCTCTCAACTATTGTTTTTAAAGTGTGTGTGTGTGTGTGTGTGTGTTGGGACAAGTACACGTTTGACTTTGGTATCTTCCTCTGCAAAGTCTTCATCTTATTTTGTTTAAGATTTTTAAAAATTTACCCCTTTCTTTTTTCTTTCTTCCTTCCTTCCTCCCTTTCTTTCTTTCAGGATTATTTTTATTTACTATATGCATATATATCTTCTTATATGTGTGTGTGTGTGTGTGTGTGTGTGTGTGTGTGCGCGCGCGCGCGTGCGTACATGCACCATATTCATGCCTGCTGCCTGTGGAGACCAAAAGAGGCATTGGATCTCCTGGAACTGGAGTTACAGATGGTCGTGAGCTACCTGGTGTGGGTGCTGGGAACTGAATTTGCGTTCTCTGGAAAAGCAGAAATGCTCTAAACTGACAAGCTACCTCCCCAGCCCTTGTGCCTTATTTTTTTGAGGTAGGATCTCTCCCTGAACTTGGAGCTCACTAACCACGTCGGCTGGCCACTGAGCTCCCAGGATCCTTCTGTCTTTGCTGGGAGTTGCAGAAATGTACCAGTGAGCCTAACCTGAGCATAGGAGACCTCAGAGCCCACCCCCACAGGGACATACTTTCTCCACCAAGGCCACACCCACTCTAACAAGGCTACCTCTAATTGTGCCACTCCCTATGAGACAAGTATTAAAATACATGAGCCTATGAGGGCCATTCCTCTTCAAACCACCACACCCCATGTTGGTGCTTTTGGGAGCAGAAGAGAGAATTCATAAAAGGCTCGTAGGACAGTGTCTGGCTCAGGTTAGCATTCTCTATATGTCATTGCTTGTTGTAAAGCCCCATCACATACTTTGATCCCTCCCCTGGTGTCCATGGCAACTGAGCATCCTTTCCTGGGGACTTCCTGCCCTGTGGTCTTAAAGATGCCTTCAGATGATAGAATGTTGCTGGGTCACGTTTGCCTCTAGCTCGTGAACAATCACCGTGTGACCATCTGTTTGGTAGAGCTTTAGGGCTGAGGACAGCTGAGTATCTGTCAGAGTGCTGACTGCTGCAAGGGGTGTGGTGTGAATGAATTTATCTGTGGGAGCTCAGAGAACTCCCTAGGCTGGGGACACTTCAAGCAGAGGCTCAGGCCCTCCTCCCAGAGTCCCTCATCCAGACTTCCCTCAGGGCCTTGCCAGTACAGCTCTCCAACACAAAAGTGGAATCCTGTGCTGGAAATTACCAGGGGCAACAGTGACCTCAAGCCCTTGTCTTGTTTCCTTAGGGCTCAGTATACAGTGGGAAGACCTGACATCCCTTTGCTCAAGACAGCTGCCCCGCCTTGGGCTTTGGAAGTAAACCAAGCTTTGTTTAAGAGTCTCCATCAGACATCTGCTAGTTTCCTGCCACTAGGCCTAACAGGAGAGAGCTATAGCCCTGAAACAGAAGCTTATTCAACGTGCAGCCCAACCTGCTGCTGCAATAGGTGCGGCTCACTGCACTAGGCCAGTTCTGCTAGCCTCGTTCACATAGAAACAGCTCTTATTTCAAAAGAAATGCCAACATCTATTATGGAATAAAATACGAGTGGCCAGGAACGCAGATTTCATATTTCAACTTGGTAACAATTTACTGAGGTTTTTATATGACTAGAACAAAGAAAGTTACAAATGAAGGTACTTCTCAGACACTTGGCTGGAACAGCAGGTGGGTGGATAAGTAGAGACTGGGGTCTCCTCAGCTGGCCTCAGATGCTATCTGATGGCAATTTTAGCTTTGGGGTTAGATGAAACTCAAGCATCTGCTTGTACACTCTGACAGGATTGTAGGCAACAGATAGCTACTTAGGGGCCAATAAACCCCAAGAGAATTTGGTTCTGGATCTGCAACATTCCTGCTTTGTTGTACAACAGAATGTGTGGCTTTCTTTTTCTGGAAGTTTCTAAACTAATGTCTAACTTCCTCATCCACAAATAGGGACTTAGATTCCTCAGACCATCAGTCTGTATGTCCTGCTGACTGAGCTTCCTCTGCCTCAAGGAGTTCTCCCTAGCAAGGAGCAGAAACTATCACAGCCTGCCTCCAGGAAGTCCTCTGTGATTTCAACTGCAGAATGTACTTAGGACCATCCCATCTCTGGGGCTTCGGGTTGAGTCATAAACTGTGGGCCAAACACATTGAGCTGAAATCTGTCCTGCAGCTTTAATGCATGGAGCATTTTACTTTCTTCCCTTCATCCACTCTCTCCTTCCTGGAGCAGCCTCATGTAGCCAGTCAGAATGTGTGTGTGTGTGTGTGTGTGTGTGTGTGTGTGTATGCGTGCGTGCATGCTTCCTATATTATTAGGCTTTCTATAACTATAATAAAACACTATGACAAAATCAACCTGAGGAGGAAAGGGTTTATCTCATCTTCCAGGTCGCACTCCGTCACTTAGGGAAGCCAGGGCAGGAATCAAGGCAGGAACCGAGGGGCAGAAGTAGAAGCAGAGGCCATGGAGGAATGCTGCTTGCTGGCTTGCTTCCCACGACTTACTTACTCAGTCTACTTTGACTACCAGCATGGGCTGGCACTGTCCGCAGTGAGATTGGCCTTTCTACACCAACCATTAATCAAGAAAATGCACTACAGTCTTGCCAACAGGCCAACCTGATGGGGGCTCTTTCTCAACCGATGCTCCTCTTCCCAGATGACTCTTGCAGCATCAGGTTGACAAAAACTAGCTAGGACAGGTTCTTTCTTTCAGAAGATTTGCTAAGAGATGGCAGCTTAACTGGG
The DNA here is from genome assembly GCA_028551405.1 of Uromys caudimaculatus. Lineage (NCBI taxonomy): Eukaryota > Metazoa > Chordata > Mammalia > Rodentia > Muridae > Uromys > Uromys caudimaculatus. The sequence goes on along the minus strand of CM052706.1, from coordinate 2,155,813 downwards.
TCTGAGACAGAACCAGTCGGTCTCCATAGCTGTGGACCCTGGCGTCTAATGAAGGAGAAGAGTTGTTAGACTCTGCCCCAGATATACAAGTACAATTATGCTAAATAACACAGAAAGCAGAATGTGAAAGGACCCACATCGATCATGTGATTGAGTGGAGCCTGGAAGACAAGACAAGGTCACACTGTGTTTTGAAGGGCGATGGTGCTGGTGGAAGTGTAGTGAATGCTCAACTTAATATGTCAGTGCAAAAAATGGCTTTCACCTCCGGATGAATGGCATAGTTTATTCCAGAGCCAAATGAGTGTCCATGGGCCTGGAACACAGATTTAGATGACCTCAAATTTAATATTTCAATATAGTGATGGTTTTATAGAGTTTTTATAACAAAGGTCATGATGACCCAAGAGACTTTTCAGATACTGTGGTGAAACCATTAGGAAGGTGTCTACAGAGTAGCGGAGACTCTCTGCTATAGGCCTCAGATGCTAAGGAAGTTGGTTACAAAGTAGCGGGGACTCTCCACTGTAGGCCTCAGAGGCTGTCAGGCAGTTTTAGCTTCTGGGTTGGGAGAGGCTAGGGTTCTGCTTGTAGACTCTAAGAGTGTTGCTGAAAATAACTAATTTCACTCCAGGGTTTCTACCTTGCCTTTGATCAGTTCCCGAATAAAAGAGACCTACGACCTTTTTATTTATAACAAACCTCAATCAGCACAAGAGCTGGGCAGATACCTATCCTCTATGTTATGTATATTTCCCAGTTAATAATCCCGTTATCTAATTTGCCATGTTTTGTCTGGGCTGCTCTTAACTCCAATTAGCCAGCCCACATGGCCGTTGTTTTAAGATTCTTACCCCATGGCGTCTTTTCCTTTTCCCCTACCTTCTTCTCTCTTCCGGAGGTCTCCTCAGCACCCAAGCCCAAGAACCCAAGACCCTGCCTGTCTCTCTTCTGGCCAGCTATTGGCTATAGGCATCTTTATTCACCAATCAGAGATAGCTTGGTTACAATCAGAGGACAAGGGTACATAGTGTCACTTGGGTAGTGCAGACTCTCTCCTCTCTGAGGCAATCAGGCCTTGGGAGCCAGTGTTTAGCATTACAGTACAAGCAAAAGACCAAACCTCAACAATCCCCCTTTTTTGTTTAATTACAAAGGCTCTTTCTCAGGCTGGGGAGATGGCTCAGCGGTTAAGAGCACCAACTACTCTTCCAGAGGTCCTGAGTTCAATTCCCAGCAACTACATGATGGCTCACAACCATCTGTAATGGGATCTGATGCCCCCTTTTGGTGTGTCTAAAGACAGCAGCAGTATATTCATAAGTATAAAATAAATAAATAAATCTTTTAAAAAAAGAAAAAAGAAAATCACTTTTTTTTTTAAAAAAAAGGTTCTTTCTCTTATAAATAATAAACAGAACACAGTAGGAACAATATGAAACAATTATGAAAACTATAAGGTATGATATACATTCAAAAAGTCCAGTCTGTTCATATTTGGAAACTCAGGAGAAAGTATTGTATTATCTATTCTATCCTGGGGAGTTCAGAGTTTTGTATCTAAATTAATTTCTATCCTAACTTGTATTAGCATTCTAAAAACACCTTCTTAGACCTAGAACAACTTCTTAAATCCTAAACCACTTAAGCTTAGAGTCAGACTATGACTATCTAGTCCTCAACCCCATCAGAGGCCTGAGAAGGAAATAAATAGTACCTGAGTATGGCTGTGTGTAGCCGAAGCTCTGGGTAGAGACATTTGTATGTCTCAGCCAATTTCAGGGATATGTTCCTATGTGGAGGGAATCAGCAAATCATGTTACCTGTTCTGTTTGGTCTTCTTGATTTTTTTTTTTCTTCCTGTCTGCAGCTAAGATCTTCAGGGGGTCTTCCTCTATCAAATCTGATCCTTATTGCTTTGGAATGGGTCCAAAGCCTTTTCTTTTTCCTGTTAACACAGGGAAAACAGAGCCTCTCTCCAACATAGCATGCCTTTGGTCCAGCAATTTGGAGTCATTAAGAATATAGATTAGTCGGGCAGTGGTGGCGCACACCTTTAATCCCAGCACTTGGGAGGCAGAGGCAGGTGGATTTCTGAGTTGGAGGCCAGCCCGGTCTACAAAGTGAGTTCCAGGACAGCCAGGGCTACACAGAGAAACTCTGTCTCAAAAAACCAATATATATATATATATATATATCTCCATATTGGTGTATTTTGTTCATGTTAGGCCCTGGTTCTTCTTCCCAGTCCCATGCTCCCAGAAATAAAACTCAGACTCAAAATATATTTACAAATACCTTGGCCCTCCAACAAATTGTTGGCTGACCAACAGCAAAGTATTGGCTAGTCCAATAAATAAATGCCATGGGGTAAGGATCTTAAAATAATGCCCATATGGGTTGGCAAATTGGAGTTGAGAGCAGCCCAGATGAAACATGGCAAATATACAGTGGAGTTATTGGCTGGGAAATACACATAATAGCATAGAGGACAGATATCTGCTCAGCTCGTGTTGATTGTCTTAGTTCAGATTGTACTGCTGTGAGCAGACACCATGACCAACGCAACTCTACTAAGGACAACATTTAATTAGGGCTGTCTTACAGGTTCAGAGGTTCAGTCCATTATCAAGGTTGGAGTATAGCAGTGTCCATGCAGACATGGGGCTGAGAGTTCTACCTTTTGTTCTGAAGGCAGCTAGGAGAAGACTGGCTTCTAAGGAGCTAGGATGAGAGTCTTAAAGCCCTTAGTGACACACCTACTCCAAAAAGGCCACACCTCCTAATAGTGCCACTCTCTGGACCAAGCATCTATAAACCATCACACTGTTTAAGGCTTTTTATAAATTAAAGGCTGTGTGTCTCTTTCATCCGGGAACTGAATAATCAAAGGTGGGGTAGAAACCCCAGATTGAGATTAAATATTTTCAACAACATATTAGGTCAGGTTGTTCAGTAAGAGGCTAAGATAACTAAGGGCATGCTTTGGAGACATTGGCGGGACCAGGTGGGAATTAAAATGACCGACATAAAGTCCCTACTCTGTGTATGGTTCTCCAGTGGTCTTCCCCATTGCCCCTCAGACCATCGCTGTGGTGGTTTGAATGAGGCGTGCCCTCCATGGGCTCAGGTACCTGTAGAGATGGTTCTAGTTGGTAGCACAGTTTGGGAGGCATAGGAATTGTGGCCTTGCTGGAGGAAATGTGTCACCAGGGATAGACGCCGAGAGTTCACAGACTCGCTCTATTTGGTGCTCACTGTGTGTTGTGCTTGAAGACATGAGCCCTTAGCTTCCCGTCCCCGCCTCTCTGCCTGTCCCTCGTTGCCTCCTCACCATGATGGACTCTCACTCTTCTGCGACTGTAAGCCAAAACAACTTTCTTCCATGTTGCTTTTGCTTGTAGTGCTTTATCACAGAAACAGAATGATACATTGCCATTCTTTTTTTTTTTTTTTTTATTAAAAAGTTATGTATAGTGTGTGTGTGTGTGTGTGTGTGTGTGTGTGTGTGTGTGTGTGTGTGTGTCTTATGCATCTGAGTACAGTACTCATGAAGGGTATCAGATACCTGAGTTATCAGGTGGCTGAGCTGCCCCTCCCCCCAAAAATAAAATAAAATTTTTCCTTTTTTCAGCCCCTTTTCCCAGAATGATGATTCCGAGACTAATCATTTATTAATAAATGCCTAGGCCACAAGATTTGGCTCATTCTCTGACTAATTTGTAACTTATTTAACCCATTCAATCTATTCTGTGTTTTCCACATGGTTAGTTACTCTCCTCAGTGAATCTCATCTTTATTCTACCCTGAGTTCAGCTACCTGCTGGTTTACAGCCCTCAGTGTCGGAGGTGGGGGAATCCCCTCCCCCAAATCTCTCAAGCCTCTGACTATCTCCCAGAATTCTCTCTCCTTCTGCCAGTGTCCCACTTCCTATTTCCTGCCTCAGTCTATTGGCCATAGTCATTTTGTTGACAGGTGATGCTTTTAAGAGCCCAGCATGGGTGCTGGGTTCTGAACTCAGTCTTCTGAGAGAGCACCAGATGTCCTAGGTATTATGTTAAGTGCTATCCACATATTTACTCGTTCAGTCTTTGTACTAATCTATATAGGGGTTTGCCAAGGCTACCCTTAAATTCAGAGATTCCCAAGGAGAATCGATGGGATTTGTCAGGTAGTTGTAAGATTTATTTCAAATGTGTAGCAAGGATACATGTCCGGATAGTAAGGGGAAAAGACACTGACCAAGCCCAAAGGAATCCAAGGACAGCTGTTTAACACTTCTCCCTCCGTGACGGATCACAGGGGCTCACTCTTCTAGTGTCTTAGTCAGGGTTTCTATTTCTGCACAAACATCATGACCAAGAAGCAAGTTGGGGAGGAAAGGGTTTATTCAGTTTACATTTCTACATTGCTCTTCATCACTAAAAAAAGTCAGGACTGGAACTCAAGCAGGTCAGGAAGCAGGAGCTGATGCAGAGGCCTGGAGGGATGTTTCTTACTGACTTGCTTCCTCTGGCTTGCTCAGTTTGCTTTCTTGTAGAACCCAAGACTACCAGCCCAGGGATGGTACCACCCACAAGGGACCCTCCCACCTTGATCACTAATTGAGAAAATGCCTTACAGCTGGTTCTCATGGAGGCATTTCCTCACCTGAAGCTCCTTTCTCTGTGATAACTCCAGCTTGTGTCAAGTTGACACAAAACCAGCCAGTACATCTAGCAATGGGAATGCAGCAACATGTCTGCTGTGCATACTTATGCCTCAGAAAGCTCCTGCAAGGGACAGTGCCTACGGTCCCTCAGGGACTGCTCACATACACACCCTCTGCTTATCACACACCCCCATTCCAGACTCCCAGGGGAGAGCATGATTAGACATATTACATTGTGTAACACATGTAGGCATAAAGTAATGCCAGTGTTCCCTAAATGTTTACTGGGGACACAGAGCAAAGTTTCCGAAGTCAGTCAACAACCTGCTTTGAAAGTAGGCCTCTGTGGGTCTCGGGCCTGCTGTGATATGCTTTTATGTTGTGGCTGTCCCATGTGCAGAGCCTCAGTTCTGCATGGTCTGATTGCTGCCGAGTCTGGGTTCTTCTCTGCCCGCTGTGTTCTGTCTACCTGTTCCTCGTCAGCCATTTGCATCTGTTCTTCCTGTCTGGAATGTTATTCTGTCTCCTGGCATGACCAGTTCTTTCTTAGTGTTCAGGATCCAGTTGACATCTGCAGTCGCCTTGGCAAGAAGTCCCTTCTGTCTGTGCTCCGTAATGTCTTCTCCTGAAGGTACTTGATGCGTATTGCTCTGCCTTGGTTTCTCTAATGTGAAATCGGCCTACGTCTTCGTTTCTAGCAGCCCCTCCTCCATGCCGATAATTGGCACTCAGAGGAAAAAGCCCTGAGTAGTGTTTGTTCATCTCTGATGAAACTCCACCATCCCCGCTGAAGGAGGATTTGATAGCCATGTGTGTCGTCAGCTTTCCCGAGACACTAGGAGCTGCTGCCAAAGTAAGCTTTTTGTTTGTGTGATTGTTTTCTTTTTTATTTATTCTTCTCTCTTACAATAAATCCTGGCCTCCCTCTCTACTCTTCCTGGCCCTCCCCTCATCTATCCTCTCTCCCAGATCCACTGCTCTTCAGGTTCCTTTCAGAAAAGAACAGGTTTCCCTGGGGATATCACCTGAACATGGCACAACAAGATGTCATAAGACTAGGCATATAGTCTCATATCAGGCTGAACAAGGCAACCCAGTAGGAGGAAAAGGCTCCCATGAGCAGGGATGTTTTTGGTTTTTGAGGCAGAGTCTCACTATGCAGCCCTGACTGGCCTGGAACTTACAGAAATCTGCCTACCTCTGGCTCCTGGGTGCTGGGATTAAAGGTATGCTTGACTCCACCTGGCCAGAATAAGTTCCATAAAGGAAGCACTGGGTTTTGGGAGTGAATCCTCAAGCGTACTCTGTGGCACAGAGCAAGTGTTCTGTAAGCATTGGTTGGGGAGAGAATCACCATCCCACACCATCTCCAGTTACTGCTTGAGACATTTATATTTTACAGATAAGAACAGTGGGTACAGGAATGAGGGCTGCTCCTTGAGGCACAGATAGAAGCAACAGAGTCGCTGTTAATGTGGAACAGAGGAGAAACCAAACTAGAAAATAATTTATGGCTGAGCATGGTAGCACATGCCTTTAATCCCAGCATTCAGGATTAAAAATCTTTCTTCAAGAATGATTGACAACTGGCCAAGAAAACTAAATAAGTACTGTATCAAGTAGACTCTATGGAAAGCAGTGTGAACCATAGCAGTGTGAAACAAAGCACTGTGAACCTTAGTAGTGTGAACCATAGCAGTGTGAACTGAAGCAGTATGAACCATAACAGTGTGAACCATAGCAGTGTGAACTGAAGCAGTTTGAACCTAAGAAGTGTGAGCTAAAGCAGTGTGAACCATAGCAGTGTGAACTGAAGCAGTGTGAACCATAGCAGTGTGAACTGAAGCAGTGTGAACTGAATGCTGGACTCTGGGCAGTGTTGGATCTCAATAGATCAAAAAGAGCAAGTTTGGTCATAGATAGAGCTACTCGCAGCCCTGGTTGGAGAAGTTTCTTTTTGTAGTAGGCACAGCGGACTCATAACTGATCAAAGTACTGAGATTAACTCAGCACTGAGTCTCAACTTGAAATCTCAGCATCCACCTCTCCCCGAAGGCTGAGGGAACATCCCACAGAAGAGGGAGCAGCATGCATGTGAGAGTCAGAGGATGGGGAGGGCTGCGAGACGCTGTCTTCTGGATGACATGGCTATTGCATCCAGGAACTCACAGAAGCTCTGGGTGTCTGACGAGATTAAGCTGTCAATATGTTCACATGGATGGCAGGGTGCTTGCTCATGAGACTACACCCTAGCTGAGGAGCTGTTGGCACTTGAAAGCTGCAGCTGAGAGGAATCACCTTTTCCTGGGGTTGTAGCTGCTGATAGGTCACTCATGCTCCTGTGGATGGCACCACAGCTGTGTACACATAGGGGACCGAGTTCAGTCCCCATAAGGAGAAAACTAATTTCCGAGAGTTGTTTCTGACCTCCAGACACACGCTGTAGTGGCATGTGTTCCCCCACCACAGGCTGAATAAATAAATGTTAATAAGAGAGAGCCTCAAGGTGTGGGGTTCAAGAGAAGTAGGGGACTATAATCAGTACATGTTGTATGCATGCATGGAATTGTGACTAATAGATAAAATATTAGTTTTAAAAGGAAACCAAATAGGGCTGGAAGGTATTTAAGAACAGGGAACATTTGGGTTGGACCTCTGAGGACCCACAAAGTCAGGCTGTAAAAGGAAAGGTGCTGCTGTCAAGAGAACAATTTGCAAGTTCTTGAAAGAGCTGCTACGGTGCAGAGGGAGAGCCTGGCTTGTCGTCTAGTGCAGGGCACCTTGTGACTGAAGCCTGCTGTCAGTGGACATCTGGATCTCCTGTCTGGGAAACTGACCTTCAGTTTAGTACCACAGCAAGCCCTCAGGGAGCACTGGGCCCTTAGCAGTTATTTATAACCTCAGAGGAAGAGCCCTTACTGCCACGGTCTTCAGAGTGCTTGAAGTAACTAGAAAATATAAGCTCCCATCTCCCGCACACACTCAAGAGCTTTGTGAAATACTAGTCTGGGACCACTGCGTTAGGCAATATTTCCAGTAGTAAAATACCTTTGTGGGGTACTTGAAGGCCAGAGAAACTTGCCACTCCATGCAGAGGCAAGATTTGCATCTATTGGCGGTGTTTAATGACACCTCTGGTGAATCACTGTGTTCTTGGGAATTGCTGTGCTCTGGCAGAACAGCTGAAAAGATGGCTCCGTGGCAAAGCTTAAGTGTCTGGGACTCACTGGGTAAACGGAGCTCACCTAACAGGCGGTGGGGGCAACTGCAGCTTTGTAAGCCAAGATGTGCAAGCTTAGGAGCGTCAATGTCTTATCTCCAGGGATGGGGCAAGGCAGAACTGTGAGGGACAGAGACAGGGAGGAAAGGAGACGGGCTTTGCTTCTCCAGAGAGAACATGCACGCTACGCAGGACGAGATGAACAGAGCTGCCTGGTTTGTTTTAAGGGCATGCTGGACAGCAGATGCCAGAGTAACATGGGAGAAGTTGGTGGTGTGGGACCACCAGGCATCCCTCCGTCCACCTGGACAGCGGCTGCTGTGGAGCTCCAGCCACTTCCAAGGGAAAGCGTGATCCACTTTTCGTGGCCCAGGTTGATTTCCATCTTTTGCATGGCAGTGTCTGCCCAGCTCCGTGACAGGCATGCGGACTGTGTCTGGGTGCTTGCTGGGGTCAGACTGCCCAATGAGGACCTTGTCCTCTAAGTATTGGACTTCTGGGCTGTGACTGCCAACAGTTGCCCCATCAGAAAGCTGCAGACCCAGAGGCTGTGCCATGGCTTACTGATGGCTGGAGCAGTTTCTAGAATAAAGAGCTCTGCTTTGTGTCCAATAACAGCCATGGCAGCTGATAGTTTAAGGGGCCGCCGTACCCAGGGGGAGACTCAGGTTCAGAGAAGACCTGAGAGACTTCTACCTAAGCTGATTCCCTCTGCAGATGCAGTCCAAACCCTAAGTAAATGTAAAATGTCAAACTCAGAGAGAACATGGTCCCAGAGATCTTAAAGGTCCTCAGAGCTCTGCAGGAAACTGTGGGCAGAATGTTTTAGCTGTGACAAGATCCCGTAGAGAAACGAGTTAAAGGAAGAAAGGTTTGTTTTGACTCATGGCGTCTGTTATTTTTGGTTCTGTCCCTTGGGCCTGAGAAAAGGTAGAACAGAACAAGAGTAGCGCCTGATTCAAGCCAACTGCTTCACGGCAAACAGGCTCAGGGTGTGCCTCCAGGGGCCTACACCTTCCCTTAATCCCCTTCCACCACTCTCAACGACAGCATCCAATGACGGTATGAATGGATTAATCCAGCTGAATCCAGAGCCTTCACGGCCCAGTCACATCCCCAAAGCCCATTACCTGGCATCCAACCTTACTTACACACACATGCACACACGCACACACGCACGTGCAGGCGTACACACACACACATGCGCGCATGCACACACACACAGGTGTTCACACACACACGCATGCACACACACACATGCATGCATGCACGTGTGCACACACACATGCACGCACGCATGCACACATGCGCACATGCATGCACACACATGCATGCATGTGTGCACACACACAGGTGTGCACACACACACACGCACACACACACATGCACACATGCACGCGCACACACACACATGCACGCATGCACACACACGCATGCGCACACACACATGCATGCATGTGTGCACACACACAGGCGTGCACACACACACACACACGCGCACACACATGCACACACACGATTAAATGTAGCAAAGATGCATGAAGAAAGGAAGACTTGTGAAAGCTAAGTGTGTGGCCAACAGGGAAAGCTAGCATTGTAATTTTCATTTCAAGCTGCCTTAAATTTTCTGTGATTAAAAGGTATGCCTCCCTCCTCACACCCGGCCGGCGGATGGGCAGGCTGCTATGAAAGAGGAACAGCAGCCATATTTATAATAGCCAGAAGCTGGAAACAACCCAGATGTCCCTCATCAGAGGAATGGATACAGAAAATGTGGTCCATCTACACAATGGAGTACTACTCAGCTATTAAAAACAATGACTTAATGAAATTTGCAGGCAAATGGATGGAACTTGAAAATATCATCCTGAGCGAGGTAACTCAGTCACAAAAGAAGGAACATGGTATGTACTCACTGATAAGCGGATATTAGCCCAAAAGTTCAGAATGCCCAAGTTTCACTTAACAGTGACCGCCAGACTGAGAGTGAGGTCCCAGATGGAGGAGTTGGAGAAAGGTCTGAAGGAGCTGAGGGAATTTGCAGTCCCATGGAGGAAGCAAGAGCGTCAATGGTCCTGACCACCCTCCTCCCAGTCGTCCTGGAGTTTGGGCCACCAACCAAAGAATACATATCTATGTACTCATGGTTTGGACCACATATGTGGCAGAGGATGACCTCGATGGCCATCAGGGAGAGAGGAGAGGCCCTTGGGCCTGAGGATGTTAGAGGCCCCAGTAAAGGGGAATGCCAAGGCGGGAATATGGGGATGGGTGGGCGGGTGGGTGGGAGGTGGAATTCCCTCAAAGAGGCGGGTTGGGGAGGGGATAGGGGGTTTCCAAAGAGGAGACCCAAAAAAGGGGAAACATTGGAAATGTAAATAAAGTATCAAAAAGAAAAAAAAAAAGAAAAAAAAACCAAAAAAAATCAACGAAGATGAAATGTGTATAGACTATGCCTAAAATTTTTGTTTAAAATATGTTTACAGATATTTGTTCCCCTAAACATTTCCTGCAAAATATAAAATCAGTAACTAGCATACTGTGGGATAAATGACCTGTTTGTAGAAGATATTTCAGGTTATTTGCAGGATTCAAAAAATGTTAGTATTATTCAAATGATTATATTCTAAATGGAGAGATTTTACATCCTTCAGTTTCCATGTAGGTCATTTAATGTTTCTAGTTTTGAAAGAGAAAATATTTGAATACAGCATTTTTTTCTGCATGCAAACATGTACCTGTATTATTAGAAACCTCATTTTCTGGGCAAAGG
>CM052706.1:2128223-2144668 GCA_028551405.1 Uromys caudimaculatus | reverse complement strand
GTTCAGAATGCCCAAGTTTCACTTAACAGTAACCACTGGACTGAGAGTGAGGTCCCAGATGGAGGGGTTGGAGAAAGGTCTGAAGGAGCTGAGGGAATTTTCAGTCCCATGGAGGGAGCAAGAGTGTCAATGGGCCTGACCCCCCCGCCCCCGGTCGTCCTGAAGTTTGGACCACCAACCAAAGAATACACATCTATGGACCCATGTTTTGGACCACATATGTGGCAGAGGATGACCTCGATGGCCATCAGGGAGAGAGGAGAGGCCCTTGGGCCTGAGGGTGTTAGAGGCCCCAGTAAAGGGGAATGTCAAGGTGGGAATATGGGGATGGGTGGGTAGGTGGGTGGGAGGTGGAATTCCCTCATAGAGGCGGGGATGGGGAGGGGATAGGGGGTTTCCAAAGAGGAGACCCAGAAAAGGGGAAACATTGGAAATGTAAATAAAGTATCAAAAATAAATAAATAAATAAATAATTTAAAAAAAAAAAAAAAGAGGAACAGAAAGCAGGCAGCTGGAGGCCTGAGGGTGCAGAGGTGAGACTGGAACCCTGGTGTCCTTCCTGCTGATGGGAACAGAGAGTGGCATTTTCTCAAAAAGCTAAATGAGCACAAGAGCCAGATGTCCCTACTCCACACGTGTAGACAGGGAAGAAAGAGTTAGAACACCGCGTGCTTGTGTGCGCTGCGGCGTTACTCACCACGGCCACTAGGTGGAAGCACCTCCAGCCAGCGACCAACAGAGGGATGAAAGTACATTTGCGGCATAGAAACACACTGGAATGTTATTTGGCCTACCTGAATTGTCATCTGTCCATCCATTGGTGCACCTGTTTGTCTATGTCCTTCCTCAACCCTGAGGTCCAGCTGAACAGAGTCCCTGCAGCTTGGCTCTGTACCTATACAACTGGGTTCAGCTGTGTCTAGCAATTTGTAGCTCTATACTGAGGTCTCCAGGTATAGACCTCTGAATTTTACCATGGTCTCTTTAACCCTTTTGCAAATACCTATACCTATCTATCTATCTATCTATCTATCTATCTATCTATCTATCTATCTATCTATCTCTAAATATACACACACATATATACATATGGAAGCTAATATGGAAAATTAAAATTGGAATGAAGGAGCACATACTTGCTAACTGCTAGAAATTGGGGCTACTTGGCAATTTGAAGTAAAACAACTGATGTCTCGTATGAGCTTACTGTTAATGCAGTAAAGTCATGATGTGTGGAAACACAAACGAGTCTGCCTGTTTCGGGCACAGTGTACTCAGGACAACTTAAGGTTGTATCTCAGTTACTGTTACTGCTGAGCAGATACCATGACCAAGGCAATTTATAAAAGGAGAAGTGTATGGGGACTTACAGTTTCAGAAGTTTAGAGTCCATGGCTGTCATTGCAGGGAATGTGACAGCAGGCAGGCAGGCAGGTAAGGCACTGCAGCAGTAACGGAGAACTTACATCCTGATCCACAAGCGCGAAGCAGAGAGGGGCAGGGCCAAATTTGGGAGGGCTTTTGAAACCTCAAAGCCTGCCTCTAGTGATACATCTCCTCTAATGAGGCCGCGCCCCTAATCCTTCCAAACAGTTCCACTACTTGGGGACCATGCATTCAAATATATGAGAACCATCTTCATTCACACCACCACAGATGGTCTTATCTGACATCCCCCCAAAGTACCTCTCGCCTAAATGCAACGTGTCCTTGGGAGGGGGAGGGGTGGACAAAGCAACTGCTATTACCAGAGAGCCAATCCCACCCTTCCCTCCATGCCCATCCTTGCGAAGCCAGGCTACTGTAATTTGAGAGTAGGAAAGACAGCCAGAGAGTGGGAGACCCATTGTGCGATCGACTAACTAGATTGGGACACTTGAAGGTCACTTATAATGATCACAATCTGAGGTGGTAACTCTGAAGGTGCTGCAGCATGGCCCTCCTGTCAGAGGAGGAAAACACTCCAGGAAGTACTGGGGCTACAGGTGTAGCTCACTCAGTGGGAGACTATGTGTTCAGTTCCCTCCAACCGACCTCCACACATGTACGGATACAAATACAAGAGCTACTGACCTAGTTTGATGCGTATGGTGCACATAAGACATGCGGAAGGAGAGAGAACAGGGGAAGCACCTGGCAGGGACTGGCCACGCTGGTTATGGAGCTGTGGAAGGCGAGGAATGACCTTACTTAACAGGAAAATACCAGGATCAGCAAGAAAGCTCAGTGGGCAAAAGCAGTTCCTGGATCCCAAGGAGAATTCTCAGATTGTCCTCTAACCTTCACACACACAGACTCAAGTGTACGTACACATAACATGCTCAAACACACATGTACACACACGTGTACACACACATGTACAAATATAAATCTACACACTTGCACACACACACACACACATGTACGCACACACCACAGGCACAAATACACATGTACATGCATGTACACACACAGTTTTAAGGAGAGAACATCTTAGGGCCCAAGGAGTCATGGCAGAGATAGAGATCATTAATTTCTCTTTACCATTCTCACTGGCCACAAATCACTTCATATTTTCCAGAATTCACTAAATAGCTGCTGGTTATGGAGAGGACATCCTCAGCAAGAAAGAGCAGAGTGGGTTCAACTCTGAACATGGACACGTTGGCCTCATTGATAATGTTGGTTTTTCATCTTGTTAGAAATACCATTCAGGGTCACAAAGAAAGAGACCACCTAACTAGGGCTTTATCGTTGTGATAGAAAAATGACCAGAAGTGACTTGGGGGAGAAAGGGCTTATTTCATGTTACATTTCCATGTCACAGTCTTCACTGAGGGGAGTCAGGGCAGGAGCTCAAGCAGGACATGAGTGAAGCAGAGGCCATGGAGGGGTGCTCCTTACTGGCTTGTCATCCTGCTTTCTTGTACAACCCAGGACCTGCTAAGGGGTGGCACAGTCCACATTGGGCTGGGTCTGCCCACACCAATGCCCCACAACAGGACATGTCCTGTTTGTGAGTTTTGACTCCAGTTACGGCTCTTTGTGGACCAATACTACATTTTACTTTGTAGCTTATTTAGTTTTGACTAGATAGAAAACCATCATAGCAAAAATGAGATTATCAATGGGTATTCAGTGAAGAGCAAATTTCCTTATGGCTCCCGCCTCTTGGTTCTTCTCAATCAGTCACGATTACCTACTTTGCATCTTTCTGGAAACACTCTATCTCATCGGTCCCGCTCACTGAAAACCGTATTTGATGTAGGAGACACTGCAGAAAGACATCACCCAGGAGAGCTATTTTAGAAGTCTCAACAGTGACTGTTTCTTCTAATCTGCTCAGTGTCCCTTACGGAAACCATTTATGGATAATCCCCACTTCCTGCCACCCCGCTTTCTCTTGCTTCCTCAAGGTCTCAGCCTATGGTGCCTGTGAGAGCAATCTCCCCTCTTCACAACTAGAACCTTCATCTTTCCCCTCTGCTCATCATCTGTTGAGCACCCAGCTATTTATGAAAGCAATGGAAAGACCCCGCTCCCTAGCCCTTTAAGAACTCTTCACCCCTGCAGACACCACACAGTCACACTTCTGCAGCCACTCCCCGCCTGCACTGTCCCATTCTCCCTCTGGCACCTGCTGTGCCCTTGCTGTATTTGAGCTAGGCAACTCAACCCACCTCAGCACCACACCCGTTGACTCAACGTTGTTCAAGGTAAACCCCAGGAATACGAGGGCCCCTAATTTGTTCTTATACAACTCTCAACCCAACTTGGGGCCATCCTATTCAGAGAATATTTTGTCTTCAAAACTGAGAGCACTGTCCAAGAAAACTGAGATGTATTCTCTCAGGTATTTTTCATGTCTCCCTACCCTCTTTGTGCTCTTGTCTCAACCCTTCAGGAGGTTTCTTCTGTCAAACCTCAACTTGTGTTTATCTCCCAGGTCTGGCATCTGCACCTCTGTTTTCCAGTGTATGGACACCGAGTTCCTCCCCAATAGCCAGACAGAAATGGTCTCCCCTTTTGCCTCATTCTTCCCTCAGCCCCAATCTCCTCCCACTGACCCCCCTTCTTGTGCCCCAGGCATCTCTTCTGTCCTTGGTGCAGACAGCTAGCATCTCCCCAACTGTCTTATTTCCCAAAGGCTTTCTGAGGCTGTTTCCGAATCCCAGATGGAAGAGCTGCCATTATCACACCCATCCAGAACCAGAGACGCCTGCAGGTGTCATTCTTAGAAATTACAGAGCCCTGGACCTTCCTCTGACAGAGAAAGAGGGTACCCATTTCTTCCTCCAGCAAGAGTGCTACTTCTATATAAACCATCCGGAAGTAGTCTGAGGCAGAACAAGAAACGGGCACGCAGACCATCCAAACCCTGCCATCATTCCACCTCAGAACGACCATGGTTCAACCTGGGGTGATGGCTCCCCGTATATGTATCCTCTTTATTTTCTTATTATTAACCTTTGTATTCTGTCTTTCAAAATCATATTTATTTTTATTTATGCATATGTGTGGGTGTATCTTCATGTGTGTACATATATATGTGTGGTGCTCCAGGAGGCTAGAAAACAGCACTGAAGACATAGTTGTGGACCACCTGACATGGGTTCTGGAAACTGAACTTTGTATCTCTTCCAGAGCAGCAAGTGCTCTTAACTGTAAAGCCATCTCTCCGGTACCTGGACCTGTGTTTTAAACTAACCCAGGGGCTGGAACAGCAGTTAACAGCACTTGATACTTTTTCAGAGGACTGAGTTTTGGTTCCCAGTACCCACATGGCATCTAACTATCTGTAATTCTATTCCGGAGGATTCTCCTCTGGCCTTCGTGGGCACTGCATGCATGTGATGCACAGACACACATATAAGTAAAACACCCATACACATAATAAATGAAATCTGAACTGTCTAATCCTTTTGTCTTCTTGAGTCTGAAGCCCTTAATTCAGGACATCACGAAAAGTCACAGCAATAGCATCTGGATCCTCCAAAATTTCTAATTCCAAAATCTGTTCTGTGGCAACATCCCAATTCAACCCAAAGTAGCCCTCTGAAAACTATGCCTGAAGTCTGGCCCACTGTTTTCCCAACTCAACAAAACAAATGGCAGAAAACATCAGCTCTAGGGGCACCTAGTCACACTTAGTGACATTTTGTCCCTATCTACCACCTTAGCTGATACCCTGATTCTTACCTCCTGCCAGCTGAAATACCCTGTTTGGCAAACAGTGGCCTCACTGCGAGCTGAGCTCCCCTAGCGATGGCCAACCTCAGTTTTCTCATTTCTAGAGCCTCACATTTCCTTCCCTGACCTATAGATACAGGTCTATAAGAAGGGGCCGGGCTCTGGTGCTGTTGAGTTGCTCACCCCTTGTCTCTCCATCTCTAATCTCGCAAGAGAAGTTGAGCGTGAGTAAGAGATAGAGCGCTATAAAGCTCAACTCCTCTAGGAGACATCAGAGTGGCGGCAGGAGCCAGACAAGCATGCCCACTGCTGGTGCTTCATCTGGAAGCACAGTGTAAATGGGGT
Source organism: Uromys caudimaculatus (assembly GCA_028551405.1). Taxonomy (NCBI): domain Eukaryota; kingdom Metazoa; phylum Chordata; class Mammalia; order Rodentia; family Muridae; genus Uromys; species Uromys caudimaculatus. Next base: position 2,139,154 of record CM052706.1, on the reverse strand, counting down.
TTCAAGAAGGACTCTGCAGGCGCCTCCTTCCTTCACATTTGGTCTTCCTTTGCAAGACTTTTTGCATCATTTTTTTTTTTTTTTTTGATGTGAAGTATCTTTGTGGTATATGATAAGATCACTTAGTTCACCCCTGGACTTTTGTTCAACCAGCCCTCAAGGTTTCTTGGAAGGCATCCATACTTTCTAAATGAATCAAGCCACATTTAGATATGCCCCGTCTCTGATTCCTCCTATAGGTCCCTGTGAGGGTTTCTGCCCAGATGGAAGGGAAATCTGGGACTTGGAAGCCCAGGCGCCACACAGCTCTGAGGGGAAGCTTCCTCAGCAGAGGCACCGCAGCTCCCAGGGGAGAGTACCCTCAGCTAGGCTGAGGAGCTCAGGAGCTCAGCCGCGCTCCACATCCTCACTCCTCCCCACCTCCTCATTGCTTCTTGGCTTTTTCTGATGAGAGAGTCACAACAGGTGGAAAATCTCACCAAAGAGATTTATTACAGGGTCCAGGGTAAGGAGGGACGAATCCAGACATGGCCGCCCTCTACTCCCAGAAGCAGACAGCAGGGAACTGGACGAAAGGCAGGGCTTATTTAGGATTTCTCAGGAGGCGGAGCTTTTCAGGGCAGAGATTTCCAGGGTGATGATTGGTGGGATTTCAAGTCCTGAGTTTGGGGAGCCCAGGGATTGGTGGGTTTTCCTGCTCAGGGATTGGTGTTTTGTTGTTGTTGTTGTTTTTTTTTTCCTGCTCAGCAATTGGTGGCATTAATTAATTAATTAATTAATTAATTAATTTTTTGTTTTTTTCGAGACAGGGTTTCTCCGTGTAGCCCCTGCATCCGGCCCTTGGGTTAGGATGGGAAGTCCTTCCTGGCTGCAGGTGGCTTTGGCTGAGGTGCCATCTCTGTGGAGCTGGGGAGGTGCTGCCTCCTGTTGGACAGCTCCTGTGGGATAGTTCCTGCGCCAAGACTGTTGGCTGAGGCAAGAAAGGTGTTGCCATGGGACAGCTCCTGCTGAGGCGGGAAAGGGGATGAGCCACGGTGGATAGCTCCTGCGAAGGCTGCAGATCAAGGAGATGTCCTGGTCCCACCATTTTTGACAGTTCTGGAGGGGCATCTTACTCACTATAGATGGGGCAGGAAGGAGAGACTGGCTGCCACTTTGACGGATTTTGCAGAGCGCTGCTTAGGGACTACATAGCTCCTTCAGGACAGCTCCTGCTGAGGTGGGAAAGGAAATGTGTCGGTTGCAGGCAGAGGAAGTGTTGTAGTATCGCCATTTTGACAGAAGCCGCCATTTTTGACAGCTCCTGTGGGGCATCTTGTAGGCTGGGACAGGAAGGAGGGGCAGGCCACGGCTTTGAGGGGTTTGCAGCGCTGCTTAGGAACCAGTCCCAAACGGAGAAAAGCAGCCTTGTACGGGTGAGCCATGTAGGGCAGGAAAATGTTTAGGATCTTTAAGGGGAGTAGGCCCTCCTGCTCCTAAGTTCACTTGGGCAGGTCCACTGCCCACTGCCCAGTGGAATAAACAGCCTTTCTTCTTGCTCCTGGCTCCTCTCTGATGAGTCGCTTTGTCAAGCCTGACCCAGGCTCCTCAGCTCTCGCTAGAGCACACCCCTGCCCAACACCCTTGCCCCAGCAGAAGCAGAAGGACAGCACAATCAAGATTATGGGGTCCTCCAAGATTCCTAGAGAGACTCAGAGGGGATTGGCTGGTTGGTGTGATGACGTAGTTCCGGGCCAGGGACCTTTAAAACCTGAGGGCCTGCTTGGTGAGAGTCCATTTGAATCCCTCGGTAGGTGAGTATGAAGAGATGTGAGGAAGGCTTGGCATGGACCTGAGGGAGTGAAGGTGGTCCTCGTGGGCCCCAGGCTAGCCTACCTGGGTGCTGGAGAGAGGGGCGCTGTCTGAAGTGGGAAGAGGGCTCTGTGGGCGACGCCTGGGCGGGAAGAGGCCACTGAGGGTGCCATGCCTGGGTGGGAAGAGGCCGCTGAGGGCGCCATGCCTGGGCGGGAAGAGGCTGCTGTGGGCGACGCCTGGGTGGGAAGAGGCAGCCGAGGGGCAAAGGCTTCTGCAGCCTGAGGACAGGAAGAGGCCTATGGAGGCCACACTCAGGCTGGGCAGGAGGGTGACACCTGGGCCTGCGGGGAAGAGGCTTGGGGCGGGATAGCTTGAGATGCAGGCAGGGAGAGCACGCTGGGGCCTTGACACCCGTGCAGGAAAATGGCCCGGGCCTTAAGCAGGCAGACCTGAAGCTCAGGACAAGGCTGGTGGAGGACATGGCATTTCTATCAGGGTGTCTTCTACTATTTAAACCTTAGTGCTGCTGATCAGGCTTTGGACAATTTTAAAAACATGTTCTGTCCTTTGAGTGGTGCCAGGAAATTGGTCTGTAATAACTTAATTTGCCTGCCGTGAGGTACATCCAAATGAAATGTAGAGCAGCCAAAACATTGAGAGGCCTGTAACATGCAAGTTCCCCCACCAAGATGGAGTGCACAATTCATGTGTAGAGCCCTGAAATTTAAGTTAGAGTGTATTAATATTAATTCCCAAACAGGTATTTGTAATAAAGCACCTAATGAGTGAGGGCATAACAGTTTTCGATGTTTATATGGAAAATGTCTTGACTTAGCTCTTTGTACCCCCCATTATACTCTTCACAATTTATGTGTTAGATATCCATGCCACAGGTGTTCACATCTCACGTGTTAGCTTCAAGCATAAATCTTGCCCACCCACCCCTTTGAATGACAGCAGGCTTACTTTCTAATTGTTAAAGGATGAATTTACCCAGAGCAGAAATTATAACTAAGAAATGAAACTGCTTTGCTTTCCTATACTATAATATTTGAAATCATATTGTGAAGCTCATGGATTTCTTTAACATGATAGTGTTTTCCTTCTCACAGCTCACTGTTACAAAATTGAACAAATATATCACAAGCAACTATATTCAGAAAACATAAAAAATATTCCTAATAAGCCACCTTTAAATTGACTTGCATTACTAAAAAGATAGTCATTATTATTAGGTAGCATGGGGACAGGCTGATTCTGAGATCTGTCAGTGTTCAGTGGATTTTGTGCATACACCCATTCCTCTCTGTATCTGAGCTCTATGGATCTTAACTGTGTGGAATGCCAGTTTTCTTTGGTCAGTTCACTGTTTTTCTACCTTACCCTCTGTCCTTGGTGTTGTCTCCAGATTACTGAAAATACAGTTTTAACCGTACAGAATATCATTACACATTTACTGGATGATCCTCTTTTTCCATTTTGTCTCCTCCTTTGTGCCTGCTATCTCACTTTCATTAAGACTAGAATTGCTCTGATAAGAAGTAACTCATGAATAGTACGTCACAGGGCCTTCAGAACGGGATGGGTCAGGGACTGTGTGCTGGAGAAGACACGTAGAGTTATTATCACTAATAGTTTCTCTGTTTACCATCAGGTCCTGACAATTTTAAGCCTGTGTTCGATACAGAACTGAAATATTTGCTGATGGAAGATATTTCCATAAAAGCAGAGCCTCAGGTGAGCTGGATTGTCTTTGTTGCTGTACATATCTGTGTGAGTTTACAATGCTATATATGTACATGTATACAAATATGCACACATTTATATGTAAATATGCACATACAAGCATGGACCTATACGTGCGTTTACATTAATGTTTCTTTAGAACCGTCTCGCTGAGGTTTAACTGACACATATTTTAACTGGATAGCTCACTTTTTTGAAATCCATACATTCAGATGACTGTCACTGGTGTCAACTCTTTAAAATGTTCTACTCTGTGCCTTTCCAAAGCCGTGGGGACCCTCTCTCAGCACTGGGGATGCAGGTACCTGCTCCCGTCCCCAGCTTCTGTGTGGGTGATAGGGGTCTAAATTCATGTGTTCATGCTTGTGAAGCAACTGTTTTACTCACTAGGTCACTTTTCAGCCAGCGATAGCCTCCCAAGCCTCCTCCTAACCCTAGACCAGGCATTGAATGCAGGGCTTTGTGCATATTACGTGTGTTGTACAGTTTTACGTCAACTTGACACAAACTAAAGTCCTTTGAGAGGAGGGGTCCTCAATAAGAAAGTGCCTTCGAAGCCTGCAGGCTCTAGGCAAGTCTGTAAGGCATTTTCTCATTAGTGGTTGAGGAGGGACGGTCCAGCCCATTGTGGGTGGGGCCATCCCTGGGCTGGTGGTCTTAGGTTCTATAAGAAAGCAGGCTGAGCAAGCCAAGGGAAGAAAGCCAGTAAGCAGAACCTCTCCATGGCTTCTGCCTCCAGGTCCCAGCCCTGTCTGAGTTCCTGTTCTGGCTTCTTTCAGTGATGAACTACAATGTGGAAATGTAAGCCAAATAAATCCTTTCCTCCACAACTTGGTTTTGCTCATGGTCTTTCATCATAGCAATACTAATTCTAACTAAGACCCCAACTAAGCACTCTACCCCTGATCCACTACCCTGCTGCAGGCTTGTCTTTTGATGGCGATAGGCACTCATTCTCACGGGACTGCCTGTGTGCATGTGTGTGAATGAGATTGCTAGATCGTGAGGAACGCATTTAGTCCGTCTTACTGTATGCTATACAGAAGTTTTCTAGAACAGCCGTCCAGTTGGTACTTGTACCTTAATCAGCAGTACATAGTTGCATCCCGTGATTGTCTGATGTCTAGGAGAGCTGTTATTTGTCATTTCAGGAATCAGTGGTCTTTGAAGATGTGGCTGTGCACTTCACGGAGCAGGAATTGGCCAGTTTGACACTTGATCAGAAGGCCCTGTACAGGGAAGTGGTGCTTGAGAACTTCGCACATGTGGCTTTTCTGGGTGAGTTTTCTGTACTGTAGATCTCTGCTTGGCTCCTCAAACTGAAGGGCTTGCTTACAGTCATTTGCCAGCTCCAAATGGTAAATGCTTTGGCTCGCTCTGTGACTTGTTGCTTCATGTAAACTGTAATAGAAAGCACCCTTCGGTGTCTTTAAAGGCCTGTGGAGAAACGTGTTAGACAAGTGCCGAAACACTGGGTTACATCCTTAGCCGTGTTCCCAGTTAAGTTAGTTTTTCACCTTTTAAGAAAAGGTTTTTAAAATATATTTTGATCATACATAATATTTCATTATGACATTTTTCATATGTGAGTAAATGTCCCATTACCCCTCACCTACTATCCGATCTCCTTCCTTTCACAACTTGTCCCTGTCACTTTCATGTGTACACTTTTTGTGTGCCTTAATGAATTTGATTTGAATTACTTACAAGATTGTCAGTGTTTTATATATTAAAATGCTTTTATTTAGGTGGATATTTAGAATAAAGTTTAAATATTTTACTGGTTATATATGTATAGTCACACTTTTGTGCTCTCCCAGCTTTGCAAAGTAACTACATTTGTATGTTCTGTAGGTGTTATCTTGTAGAGTAAGAAATAAAACAACGAAGTTATTTTTGCTTTTATGTTAACATTTAAAAATCACTTTTATATTGAAATATATGAAGGTGGCTTACAGATACTGTGATTTTGCTCCCCTTTAGCGTACATTGCAAAACTGAAGAAGTATGCTCAGCTGGCTGGAGCAGAAACATCCAGGGTGAAGACATTCCTCTAGGTCAGGTGTGCCAGGGAAGCAGAGTTATGTCACTGCTGTCAAGTGCAGTCTTTTCTGTAGTCACATGTATTTCTGGAGACGTAATGCTTTTTAGTTCATTAAAGTTGTTCGTTATCATGTGCAAAGCAGGCGCTTGTGTCCTTTTTTAAACAGCTTTATGAAGGTAGAGTTCACAAGCCATACAGTTTACAGTGGATACAAAACTCTTACTCAGAAGACGAAGAAATATTATGAGGGGCTAGAAATGGACTTTCAGGTTTAAGGAGTGATCTACAGAATGTGATGTCTAGCTCATTTGCAGTTTGGACTGGAGTCCCGAGAAAGTGAAGTTCCTTTGACCAGATGGTGTGAATATTGATTGACACAGAATTCCACATACTGATCTTAAGACTTTGGACTTAAGATTTTGCAGAGGAGCACTCATAGAATTTAAAATAGCTCTGGGATGCTATGGCCTCTGAACAGGGTTGGGCTTGACTTATAAGTAAAGGGCTGTGGCAAAAAATTCTGGGCCAGTGTCCTTTGTAAAGTACTGCTCTGCAGAAATCCCTGTTGGACTAAGTGCTGGCTGGCTGCCATTCAGACTGTCATATCTTCAGGTCCAGGTCTACTCCTCTCCAGTTGTGGCACAGTTGGGAGATAGGAAAGGCATACCTCTTTCCCAGCACACTTGGTAGGTTGAGGCAGGAAGATCACCTGAACCCACTGGTTCAAGACCAGTTTGCACAACATAACCCATCCAAAAAAGAAAACAACCAAAAAGAAAAAAAAGTGTATTTGAACTTAAAAGTTAAAATCCAAAGTCAGTATCTGATAGCATTTATGCATCTTTGCTCTGAATCCCCTAAGTGCCATGTATCTTCATTCTTGTTCTACATTTAGTTGTCTACAGTGTTGAGGATAACTTTATTTAGCTTAAAGTATATTGTATTGGAGAAACTTGGGAATGAACCTTTATAAATACATTTTGAGATATTTCAGTGTTAGTAAGCTTCTGGAAAAAATACTGTTTCATGAAGTACCAAAGTGGCACTGACACTGAGCAGACTGGAAACAGCCATTTCAGAAGTGTAATTCATAAATGTGCAAACCACAAGACTGCTTTTGTTTAAGATATTTGGATTGTTAAGACTTGGCCATTGACTTGCAGATGGTTAATCTTGGTTGCCAGTTTGGTGGGATCTAGAGTTGGGGTGGACACATACCTGAGCACATTTGTGTGTGAGTTTCTTTCATGAGGTTCACTGAGGTGGGAAGACCCACTTTCAATTTGGATGGGGTTTCTGGACTGAAGAGGTAAGAGATGGGTAAACAGCATTCATCTGCTTCCTGGCCAGGAACTATGTGACCAACTGCCTCACACTACTGTGAGCACTTCCTGATGCAGTGGACTAGAGCCAAAATAAGCCCTTTTGAAAGTTACTTTTGTCAGGATTGTGAGAAAAGTAATACAGTTGGTACCAAAAGTAAGCTGTTGCTGTGATAAACCTGACCATGTGGTTCTGGGGCCTTTGGAATTGTATTGCATGAGGGATGTAGAAGACTGGATGCTTGGGATAGGAAGCCCTAGAGCTCTGTAAGCCAAGGTGAGTGGATCATTCTCATGGCATTTAGAAGTCGTAATGCTAATAGAAATGAGGACAGTGCAGTCCCATTTAATTAGGTTTCCAGAGTACGAACAGGGACTCCATCGGGAACTGGGCTAAAGGCTATTTCTGTGGTAAACTGACAATTTTCTGCTCCAATTTTCTTGTTCCAAGAATTTGACTGAGGCTGAATATAGGAATAAGGACTAACTTGGTGACAGAAATTATGAGGGAAAATAGCATCTGATGGGTGACATGGATGCTTCTGTCATCTAGATCTGCAGTCAGCAAAGAGTGGATGCTCAAAATTGCAATTTCGTGAGGAAAGTGGTTTGTTAGAGATAAAGTGAGTTTGGAAGCAGCTATACTTATTAAAGAGCGGTTGTCATTGTTGAAGGAAATTGGCACTTTGAAGAGGAGCCTGGTACCCTGAGGACAGGGTCCCACTCACTGATGTCTAGTGAAATGTTGGCTCATTAAGAATGAGAAAGCACGACATAAGGGTGCCATTGGTCTATCTTTGTCCCTTCACATCTCAGGCAGGATGCATTTGGTGTCAAAGGTTTTGCGGGTGAGTTGATGTCCTTATCCCTACATGGGGAGCTCTGCCTGCTTACAGAAAGTGGCCACTTCAGACTCCATATCCTCCACTGCTAGGAGTCTCAGCGAGAACCCCCCCATAGACCCCTTGGGGCCTCCCTGCACCCGGTCTCTGGCCCATCCCAGAGATGCCCCCATGCCCATCACCGATTTCCGTTCTCTTTTCCCATCCTTGTGCCCGATTGCTCCCTACCCCACTCCCTCCCCGTCCCCACTCCCATCCCGCTCCTCTCTTTATCCACCTCCAGTCTTTATTTTATTTCCCCTTCTGGGTAAGATTCAAACATCCTCCCTTGGGCCCTCGTCATTTGGCTTCTCTGGACCTGTGGATTATACCATGGGTATCCTGTACTTTATGGGTAATATCCACTTATAAGTGAATGCACACCATGCATGTCCTTTTGGGTCTGAGTTACCTCACTCAGAATGATATTTTCTTTGTTTTTTGTTTTTCGGGACAGGGTTTCTCTGTGTAGCCCTGGCTGTCCTGGAACTCACTCTGTAGACCAGGCTGGCCTCGAACTCAGAAATCCGCCTGCCTCTGCCTCCCAAGGGATTAAAGGTGTGTGCCACCACTGCCCGGCCAGAATGATATTTTCTAATTCCATCTATTTGCCTGCAAAATTCATGATGTCCTTGTTTTTAATAGCTGAGTAGTACTCCATCCTGTAAATGAACCACGTCTTCTTTATCTATTCTTCAGTTAAGAGACATCTGATTGTTCCCAGTTAATGGCTATTATAAATAGAGCTGTTATGAACACAGTGGAGCAAGTGTCCCTGTGATATGATGGAAAATCTTTTGGTTATATTCCCAGGAGTGGTGTAGCTGGGTCTTGAGGTAGAACAATTCTAAATTTTTTGACAAACTACCAAATTGATTTCCAAAGTGGTTGTGCAAGTTTGCACTCCCACCAGCGATGGAGGAGTGTTCTTCTTGCTCCACATCCTCTACTGCTTGTGCTGTTGTTCTTTGAGGTTTGGGTTTTAGCCACACTGATGGAGGAAGGTGGAATCTGAGTTGTTTTGATTTGCATTTCCCTGATGACTAAGAACACTGAACAGTTCTTTAAGTGCTTTTCAGTCATCGGAGATTCCTCTCTTGAGAATTCTGCTTAGATCCGTGCCCCACTTTCAAAGTGGGTTGTTTGGGTTGTTGGTATGTAACTTCTTGAGTTCTTTATAAATTTTTGGATATTATCCCTCTGTCAGATGTAGGGTTGGTGAAGATCCTTTCCCAATTTGTAGGCTGCTGTTTTGTCTTATTGACAGCATCCTTTGCCTTACAGAAGCTTTTCGGTTTCATGAGATCCCATTTATTAATTATTTATCTTAGTGCCTGAGCTCTGGGTGTTCAGGAAGTTGTCTTCTGCACCAATGCACTCAAGACTATTCCCCACTTTCTCTTCTATTAGATTTACTGTATCTGGTTTTATGTTGATGTCTTTGATCCACTTGGACTTGAGTTTTATGCAGGATGGTAAATATTAATCTATTTGCATTATTTTACATGCAGACATCCAGTTAGACTAGCATCACTTGTTGAAGATACTTTATTTTTCTCATTGTATGGTTTTGTCTTCTTTGTAAAAAATCAAATGTCTGGCACAGGTTCCTTCCTGTCTGGGTTGGCGCCCTGAGCAGACCTTGGGTGCGAACTCCTGAGCCAGTCCCACAACACCCAGAGGAACTCCACTCCCAGGCTCTCTAACATGCCCAGGGTCCCGGGATCCCGGGATCCCAGGAGCTTGGTCACACCAGTATCTCAAGGTCACAGAGGCAGCTTGACCACCAGGATCTCAGGATCACAGGATCCCAGAATCACAGGATTCCAGAGACATCTGGTCTCTGAGGAGTTCTGACACAACCAGGATCACAGGAAGGACAGGCTCCAGTCAGATAAAGGGAGGGCAGGTAGCACTAGATATAACCAGATGGCAGAAGGCAGGTGCAAGAACATAAGCAACAGAAACCAAGGTTACCTGGCATCATCAGAACCCAATTCTCCCACCACAGCAAATCCTGGATACACTATCACACTGGAAAAGCAAGATTTGGATCTAAAATCACTGCCCTTGATTATGATAGAGGACTTTAAAAAGGTCATAAATAGTAACTACCTTAAGGAAATACAGTAGAACACAGGTAAACAGCTAGAAGCCCTTAAAGAGGAAACATGAAAATCCCTTAAAGAATTACAGGAAAACATATCCAAACAGGTGAAGGAATTGAACAAAACCATCCAGGATCTAAAAATGGAAACAGAAACAATAAAGAAATCACAAAGGGAGAACCCGGAGGATTGAAAACCTAGGAAAGAGATCAGGAGTCATAGATGCAAGCATCACCAACAAAATAAAAGAGATAGAAGAGAGACTTTCAGGTGCGGAAGATACCATAGAAAACATTGACACAACAGTCAAAGAAAATGCAAAAAGCTCCTAACACAAAACATCCAGGAAATCCAGGACACAATGAGAAGATGAAACCTAAGGATAATAGGTATAGAAGAGAGTGAAGATTCCCAACTTAAAGGGCCAGTAAGTATCTTCAACAAAATTATAGAAGAAAACTTCCCTAACCTAAAGAAAGAGATACCCAAGAACATACAGGAAGCCTACAGAGCTCCAAATAGAGTGGACCAGAAAGGAACTTCCTCCTGTCACATAATAATCGAAACACCAAATGCACTAAACAAAGAAAGAATATTAAAAGCAGTAAGGGAAAAAGGTCAAGTAACATATAAATGCAGACCTATCAGAATTACACCAGACTTCTCACCAGAGACTATGAAAGCTAGAAGATCCTGGGCAGATGTCATACAGACCCTAAGAGAACACAAATGCCAGCCCTGGCTACTATACCCAGCAAAACTCTCAATTACCACAGATGGAGAAAACAAGATATTCCATGACAAAACAAAATTTACACAATATCTTTCCACAAATCCAGCCCTACAAAGGATAATAGATGGAAAACACCAACACATGGAGGGAAACTACACCCTAGAAAAAGCAAGAAAGTAATTTTCTTTCAACAAACCCAAAAGAAGATAGCCACATAAACATAAAAATAACATCAAAAATATCAGGAAGCAACAATCACTTTTCCTTAATATCTCTTAATATCAATGGACTCAATTCCCCAAT
>CM052706.1:2100997-2127723 GCA_028551405.1 Uromys caudimaculatus | reverse complement strand
AAGCTGGAGTAGCCATTCTAATATTGAATAAAATCAACTTTCAACCAAAAGTTATCAAAAAAGAGAAGTTAAGTAAAGACACTTTGTGCTGGTCAAATAGAAATATTTAAGGGGTAACTTCAGCAAGTGTTATAGGTATCTGATGAATCTCAGTGTAATGGCCTTGGGAAATGCAAAGGAATGTTGCTCTCTGCTCAGAGTGAAGCTAACATATCTTCAAGGGAGAACACTGGAGGTATTTAAATTTTATGGTCACATTAGGGAAGTGAGTCCTGTATATTTTAGAAGACTAATATTTATTTTCTTTGAATTTAGTTGGGAGTTGTCAACTTATTTCTAGTTGAATGTGACAGTAGTAAGGTTTTCAAAACCTACTGAAAACAAGTAACATTAAACATGTGATTTATGAGATTAGGTTGTGTGCTATTTTGACTGAAGTCAACTTTCCTTTGTCATTTCAAAGAAGAAAAAATAAATGGCCTATAAAACTGAAAAAAAAATCAAATGTCCAGAGGTGTGTGGGTTTAGTTCCGGGTCTTTTATTTGGTTCCATTGATCAACCTGTCTGTTTTTATACCAATACCATATAGTTTTTACTACTATTGTTCTGTTTTAACAATCCTGGGTTCTTTGTTTTTCCAGATGAAGTTGATTATTGTTCTTTCAAGACCCATAAAAAATTGTGTTGGAATTTTTATGGGAATTATGTTGAGTCTGTAAATGTTTTTTTTTAATTAAAATCTGATGCATATTTCAAAGGGCTAATTATAATCATTCAGTTTGTTTCCTTAGGTTGCTATGATATGTTTGAAGAAATGGGCCTTGGAGCTGGAGTGATGACTTAGCAGTTAAGACCACTGGCTGTTGTCTTAATTTTATATTGCTATGAAGAGACACCTTTTTAAAAGAAAGCATTTAATTGGGGTCTTGCTTTCAGAGGGTGAGTCCATGATCATCACAGTAAGGAGTATGGCTGCAGGAGGGAGGCGTGGTGCTAGAACAGTAGCTATGAGCTTGCATTCTTGTGTGGAAGCATGAGGCAGAGAGAAGGAGGAAGAGCAGACAGAGAAATGACCTCGAAGCTCATCCCCAATGACACCTCCTCCACCAAGGCCACACCCCATGATTCTTCCCAAACAGTTCTAACAGCTCAAGACCAAGTGCCACACTGCTCTTGCACAGAACCCAAGTTTGGTTCCCAGCACCCATATCGGGTAGCTCACAACTACCTATAATTCCATTTCCAGGGGATCTGACACCCTTTTTGGGATTTATGCAACATGTGTATAAAAAAATAAACCTTAAGAAATGGGCCTTCTAGAAGGCTGTGTCTTCACCTCATAGGCTGAGAATAGAATCTGGTTATTTTACTTTAGGCACTGACCTGGACCTGTGCTTCAAATGTGTTCTTTCTCTTCCTCCATTGTCTGTAAAATCTCCTGCTGGAGCAGGAACACTTAGGACAGCTCACCAGGCGGGAGCCATATTTTGGTGATTTTAAAAGTGAATCATGAAGAAAATCTTCCCTTGCGTTCTTGGGCAACATGAAGCAAAAGTGGTTCTGTAACCGAGGCTGCTCCTCCCTCCTCTTAGGACTTCTCTCAGTTTCTTGTCTCCTAGTCTGTGACAGATTTATGGGGGTATTGAATTTTATAATGGAATGGACTTTATCAAATGAAATCCATAGTGAAAACCCATCAATATGAAACTGGTGAGCTTTCATAATGCTTCTTCATACATCTCTAGGTTTGGTTAACTAGCCTAGTGTCCCTCCCACCCACTCCCTTTGGGAGACAGGGTTCACTTTGTAGCCTAGGCTGGCCTGGGACTCACTGTGTTATGTAGACTGGCCCAGGCCTCACTGTGTTATCTGTGTTGACCTTGAACTTGCAGTGATCTTTCTGTTTTAGCCTCAAAAGTGCTAGGAATACAAGCCTTGAGCATGAGCCATTATGCCTGGATGGCAGCTCCTTTCCCACTTTTTTATTCGGCCTGGGTTCCCAGCTCATAGGATCACCCACGTTCAGGATTCATCTCCCTTCTCAGCAAACCCTTTCCCTTACTGTAACAGAATGCTGGAGATAATCAGTTTAGAGAGAGAAGGGGTTCTGGAGGTTGCAGACCATGATCAGTGGCTTTGTACTTGTAGTGAGGCAGCATGGCTTGGTAAGAAGTATGGCTTACAAACTAGGGACCACAGAAAGAAGAGGGAAGCACTACTATACAGTCCTACATCCCCTTGGAGAGCATGCCCCAGGGTAAAGGAATCATCTCCTAAAGGCTCTCTCTCCCCTGACAACACTGTCATGGGACTAAGCCTTAACATATAGGCATTGTGCAGCTTCCCAAATCCAAGCTGCAACAGTACCTCCTGCATTTGCTGCCACAGATATGGAGACAAGACTCCCTCTGAACTGCTGCCTGGCAAGTAGAGTGGGGCGGTACTTATTCAGTTAGTGCCTGTAAGACGTCCAATGGAATAGTTGTGGCGTAGTCCGGCTGTGAACATAAGAGCTGTAAGGAATGGACTAGATCTGTTAGAGAGTCTAGACTGGGGGGGTCATTTCTGCTTAGTGTCTGGAACTGAGTTCTGTCCTGTGAGACCAGGGCATGGAACAGAAGCTGGGAAAGTCAAAGCCCAGAATAATGACTGTGTGAAATGTTGGCCACACGAGGGTGCCATTCCCTTCCAAGCAGCCTGGATGGATCCAGCCCTGTCAGCCAACCTGGAAGCTCAGTGACCATGTCTAGTGAGAGAAATTCAGAGTTGGAAAGAGTCAGTTGGGAGCCAGCAGATGTGGGCGGTGGGACTTGGAAACTCCTCAGGTCCTCTGTAAGAGCAGAGAATGCCCTTAATTGTAGAACAGTTCATCTGTTCCATTTGTTAGCACAGGTTCTTCAGACTTTATTCATTAGTAAATAACAGTGAAGTAAAGTTATCTTGAGATCACAATTAAGAATTTTAGAATAAAATATAAAAATCACAATCAGGGTGGTGAGATGGCTCAGCAGGTAAGCAATTAGTGGCAAGCCAGATGATTTGAGTTGCATACATTGGATCCACGTGGTGGAAGGAGAGGGCAGACTCTAGCAGATTTTTGGGCCTCCACATCCACACATATTCACACACACACACACACGCACATGCACACATGTATGCACATACGCATACTAAATAAAATGTAAAAGTATATGAGAGTATTACATAAAGTAATTGTTTTCATTTTCTCTTCTGTTGCTGTGATAAAACACCCTGACAAAAGCTATTTCAAGAAAAAATGGTTTATTTGGCTCACACTTCCAGGTTACATTTTATCACTGAGAGGAAGGCAGCTGGAGCTTGAAGCTAGTCACATCCTATCTACAGTCAAGAGGAGAGCCGTAACAGCATGTGTGTTAGTGCTCAACTGACTCCATTTTATTTAGTCTACAACTCTAGCCAGTGAAACTGAGTGCTGTCCACTCAGTGTGGAGTTTCATAGCTCAGTACAACTAAGAAGACGCTTCACAGGCATGTCCACAGACCAACCTGATCTAGACAACCCCCTCATTGAGAATTCTTCCCAGGTGATTCTAGATTATATTAAGTTGGTTAAAATTAGTCATACAGGGCTGCAGAGATGGCTCAGCATCTAAGAACACTGACTTTTCTTGCAGAGGACCTGGGTTTGATTCCCAGCACCCACATGACAGCTCACAACCACCTGTAACTCTAGTTTCAGGGGACCTGACATCTGGCCTCCATGAGCCCTGGACACACGGTGCATGGGCATACCTGAAGGCAGACATGCATAACATTACATAAATAAATCCAAAATATTAACCATCAAAGTAGAGTTTCCTACATGTATCCACATATGTTTATTTAGAGGGCCATGCACACTTGTATATCTAATGTGGAGAGACAAAGAGATTCAAAACCAAATCCAACTCTTAAACTCCTGAGCAAACACTGGCCGGCTGTCTGAATGAACGCTGCGTGGCTGCCCTGCCCCTATTCTTCTTTTTGCATTATTTCTTCAGCACCAGGTTCCATATACACTCAGGCTGCAATTAGCAGCACCACTGCCCCCGCCCTGTTTTCCATTAGCTCCACATTTTCCCTTTCTAGTAGGTATCGACTGGCTTCCTGGTTTCGAGTTCCCAACAGGGTTTCCTTCTCTGTAAATTCCTCCTCGGCATTGTCTGTGGTAGTTCAATGCTGCAATGTATAGAAAGCATTCGGGGCTGACTACTTCTGGGACAGCACCCTGCAGTGCTCCCGTGTCCCTTATCAGCAACAAACTGATAATTGTGGGGCTGAGGAAGGTGACTCTTGCAAAGCCTGAGAGTGGCTCATCCATCTAGTGGTGACACTGACAGTTTAAATCCCAGCAGGTCATTTTCAGCTTGGTTCTAAGATTCTCTCCTATTGTCCACTCTGCCCTAACTCCAGCCATTGTTTACTCCCCCTTAAGAATTCCGAGTTCCACGTATCAGACTTCTTAGGGGCAGACATCTCAGAGGGCTAGGTCCTCCTTGGCAGCCATCAGCTGTTACCAATGAGGCCAGCAGGACCCTGCACTTCAGATACCAAGCCCGGTGCAGACCCTCTAGTCCTGCCCCACTGTAGCTGGCCCAGGGGACACAAAGACTGCAGAGCAGTATCCAGTATTGATACCTTACTCTGGCCCCTTGAATGAGGTTCTGCTATTGTTAATGACCTTCAGTCGTTAACAGATTTGCCTCCCCAAACCGCCCTTGGGCACTGCGCCCAAAGCAATTGGAGAGGTGCCAAAGGCACACTGGTCTTCCTGAAGTTTTGCGATGAGAGGGCCAGTGTAGGGAATCCTCGTCCAGGCCCTGTCCAATGAGTTGCACCCAAATACCTTAGAGGCGGATTGGGGCTCCTGTGAGCCCAGCCCAGGCGCTGAACCCAGCACGGGCAGGCTGGGGACTCTTTCCTTCCTAGCACCAGAGCCCTGGCTCTAGGCAGCTTCTGCTAGCCAGAAGTGGATAGGGCTTTTATTATGAAAGGGGCCTCCCCCTTCCGCGCTTTCTGGGGACTGGGGAGGCTGGACTGCGCTGCTAGGCTGGGGCTTTGCAAACTCTGGAAAGGTCCCCAGCGGTTGGAGGCGGCTTGTGGTAGCAGGACTCCGCAGACTCACTCATAGACTCATATGCGGAGCATCCTGTGGTGTGTCCTGCCCCGCAATCTGGTGGCGGGAAAGGTGTGGACCTAAGCCCAGCCCAGCTTGGAACTTCTGGGATCCAAGGATGAGTCTGCCAGTAGGCTGAGCCCTAGGAACCTGCTGGAGTACCGTGGGGACATGGTAGGAGCTGCTGGACAGGGCGGTGGGTCCAGGTGGGCGCCAGGGCAAATGGCCTCGAAGACGCATGAGTTATACATGAGGCATCCCAGGCCACAGTTATCCCTCAAGCTTTCTCATGGGGCCACAGTGACTTTCATTTGTGCCCAGAATTGGGGAGTCTTCATCAACGACCCCTCACATGTAGCTGTACAGTTATTTAGGCAAAATGCTTGCAG
The DNA here is from genome assembly GCA_028551405.1 of Uromys caudimaculatus. Taxonomy (NCBI): domain Eukaryota; kingdom Metazoa; phylum Chordata; class Mammalia; order Rodentia; family Muridae; genus Uromys; species Uromys caudimaculatus. The sequence goes on along the minus strand of CM052706.1, from coordinate 2,122,196 downwards.
GAGAGTAAAGGATTCCTTTGAGCACCCAAGGCAGACCTGACGGGTGAGAGCCTCTCAAGTCACCTCCTTCCTTCTCGAAGGTGTGTGCATGTCATGGTGTTCTATGGCTAAGTGGTGTACTGGTGCTTTAAAACATGTCTTGCATCACCTTTGAGTTAAAGCTTACTGCCCCACCCCCTCTGCCTGCTGGACAGGCGACTGAGTATAGAGCAGTTGTGGGGGCACACATAGGTCTGAAGAGTCACTGATAAAGTCTAGGACCTGTGGACTTGACTCTTTTCCAACCTCACAGGCACTAAGAAAGGAAAACAAGAATTTTAGAACCTGCCCTTGTGGCTTTAGCTGAGGTTCTGATGTAAACCCTTAGGGCAGACTGATGTGCTCTCAGCTTGTGATAGAAACCACGCAGCCCAGGTACCAGGGTGTGTGAGAGAGAATGGGTTGGACTGTCTTTGTCTGCTTTGAGACTCCTGAGGGATCCTGTTCTCTCCAGGTTTTGGGGGGCAGATGGGAATTCCCCAGAGATGCCTCCTGGGAAACTGACCCATGGGCCAGGAACTCAGCTGACCTTTGTAGGAAGTAGGTCAATGTGGGAGCAGTTCCTGGTACAGATGTGAAGGCCCTGACCAGTGAGAGCTGGAGGCTCAGCCCCAAGGCCTGGATTTGCTCCTGGCCTCTCAGCAGCCTTTCAAGTTTCCTGTAGAGCTCCAAGTGAGTAGGAACTCTTAAATCTCCGAAGAGGCTGGAGGTGCAGGGAATGAGCTGAGGGGTTGCTGGATTCCTGGTTTAGGAGCACATCTCCCATTCAAAAACTATGACCACGACTCCGAGGGGTGTTAGTGGTCTCTGGTCTCAGGCCAGTTTTAGGAATCTCTTCTTCCTTCCACTACACAGGTTCTGGGGATTGAACTCAGCAAGGTGGTAAATGCCTTTACTCACTCAGCCATCTCAGTGGACAAAATTCTGTAACATATATTATCCTTCAGAACAAGGCTAAATGGTATCTCTCCATTAGTCTTCTGAATTGGTCGTTTACAGGTTATCTTTGTAATCACAAAAGTAGACTGGAAACAGTTCCAATAATAAATGAGTGTGTTGCTGTTCATGTCCCTAGTGCTGTCTCACTTAGGGTTTCTGATGCCAGCACAGTCACCAGCTTCCTACCTCCTGGCGTCCGGGCCTAGCTAGCCTCCACTGCTGAAGGGTGGTACCACCTGCAGCTGGTGACACTTTTAGTCCACTTCTCTGCCACTGGCCATGGGCTTGGGTCTCTCTTAAGTGGCCCCTGGAAGGGGCTATGTCACACGCTGTGTACTTGTGGGCAATTTCTGTTTGATTTGAAAGGTGTTTGCTTGCGATGAGCAAACATTCTCTTCCAGTACCATCCAGAGAATTCAAATTCCCGAGTCTTGGCTGGGGCAGCAGGTTTGTGACTTTGTGCCTAGGAGCCAAGTTGGGGAGCGATTTTTCCAGAAACACCATCAGCCAAGAGCTGGCTAACAGCTATGGAGGGGCTGGGAGGAGGGAGGACAGAGATGCATCTATGGTTGGCAACTAGAGAGGGAGGCGTGGGGATGCACTAGGCCAGTTCTGTGGCTAGCCTGTCTGTCCCAGCAGCCGGAGAGTGTGCCACAGCGGGGTTCTGGCCTGTGGTACATGCTGCTTTGAGATGGCTTTCCTCAGCAGTGCAGTGTTTCTTCTTACTGGCATGGCAGCGGAAAGGTGGTAATCATGGTCAGGTGCTCATCACAGGCACAGGTTGAGCTTTGTGCTCTGGCTAATGAGACGGGAGAATTATCAACAGAAGTCTGATCCTTCCAGACTTGGCTCTGTCCCACCACGCTGTGAGGTGATTTTTCACACTCTGGGCTGAAGGAGACTTTCATGTTTCCAACAAGGAATAAAAAGTTGACTTGGTTCTTAAAAACGCTTGGTGACACATCTGAAGTAGCACTCGTTGCTTCTGTAAGATGAGCTCTGTGATATCAGAGCGTGATGATTTCAAAACACACAGAGCCCACAGCTCTCTTCATCCTTTCTCCAAAGGAAAGGAAGGGCTCCAGCCTGGAGCTCATAGGAAAACCAGCAGCCAGAAGGAAGGAGAAGAGAAGGCTAGGGAGGGAAGTGGGGGTTGTCAAGAGCAAGAGGCGTGGTTTCTATGAAGCCCAGAGGTGCTGTGCTGTGTAGCAGGCCTTGTCAGGGAGGTGGCAGTGTCTGTGATGGTCTGTATGGAGCAGAGCATGGTCTCAGACCTGCTTTGCCTGGTCTGCACAGCTTCTGGATTTCTCCTTCTGTCTGCCTGGGTTTTTCCTTGTAAGATTAAAAGTGCTGTTGATTTTTTTTAAATGAATGTGGAGTTGAGGCAGGATTCTGACAAACTTGCTCTTTTAAATCTGGTTGCTGCTGCTTCTTCAGGTTTGACTTTTGAGCATTTCCCTTTGGAGACCTGCAGTAGTTCTTTTTCTCACTGCTGTGACAGAATACCTGATCAAAAGCAAAGTGAAGAAAGCAGGCTTTATTTTGGCTCCCGGTCCATCAGGGCTGGGAAGGCTTGGTGGGGAGCTTCAGCCTCATTACACTGCTCCATAGTCAGGAAGCAGAGAAGGACGGACACTGGTGCCCAGCTTGACTCTCCATTTTAGTTAGTCTAGAGTCCCAGGCTATGGGATGGTGCTGCCCCTAGCCAGGTGGCTCTTCCCTCTTCAGTTAAACCTTCCCAAACAATCTCTCCCAGCACCTCAGAGATGTGCGTTTTAAGGATTCAAATCCAGTCAGCTAGACTACGACGATGAAGCTCACAGGGCTCACCTGTGTTAGGAAAATCTCTTGTTTTATCTCCTTTTTCTTCTTTGACAATAAGCAATTCTTTCTTTGTGTGGGATTCTGCCTGTTTCTGGGTCTCTTTGGAGTCTCTGGGCTGTGCTTATCTGGAGCACAGCTGCAAAGGGGCTGGCTGCCCACCTCACAGCCAGCTGTACCAAAGCAGAGGTGCAAGATGGGCTGCAGGAGCCAGAGTGGGGCTCAAGCTGTTAGAGGCTGTGGTTGGGGCCGGCAGGAGCTGGATCTGTGAGCAGTTTGAGAGCTGGAGTCTGGGGTGGCTGTGCAGGGGCCTTGTGGGGCCTGTGCTGGGGCAGGGTGGGTGGGACACACAGTCTTCTTACAGGACAGGCTTGGTGTGTGCTTTCTGGGGACCTGGACCCTGCCGAGGCACTGGCCACCACAGGGCTTCTTCGTGGGCGGCACAGATCTTCCTCTGGCCTCTGCACTGCAGACTTTCTGCAGGCATTGGTCCAGTTGGACCTGATGGTCAGCCATCCGCGTTTTCCCCAGATCCTACTGCAACTACAAAGATGTATTGTACCCGTTCTTTGAGAAACAGTTAAAATCATTCCTCTGCCTTGGGGGCAGGTGTGGTGGATGTGCAGTGATGCCCTGCCGAGGCACTTCCTGAGAGTCAGGAGAAATTCCAGGCTCCTTTGTCACATTCACTGACCTTGGTAGCAATGAATTTAGACTCTTACAATACTTTCCTTGGTATAGTTTTAAATCACAAAGGGCTCAGAAGATGGGTTCTGATCAAGGCTGTGTAGTAAGAATTTTTGTTTTCTTTAAAATTCAGATACGTTATTATGTGAATATGTTTCTCTTTTAATACTAGGTGTGGGATATGGGGATGCTTCAGATTCTCCACAGCAGGTGACTATAATTTGTATCGTGCTCTGGCAGGGGAGTGATTCTGCCAGCTGAAGATAGTTTACAATGGGAATTCTGGGGACTCTTTGGAGGGTATATAGATGCCAGAGGCCTGAGAGGAGGTGATTGCTGTCCTCTTCAACCCTCTAACCCTCTTTCTCATCTACCTGGTTCTGAGGGGTTGGAAGGGGTTGGGGTTGGAGAAGGGTGGTAGATATAAGAACCCAAGAAAGTAGTCATAAAGTATGGCTACAAGGCTGCATGCAAACTCTGCCCATCTGAGGCTAGTCTGTGAACCCCTAACCTCAGTTTTCCTTGCAGATCACAATGTCTGCTGGTAGGGTTGTGTACCCTGAGCTAGAAGCTCCTCTGCACTGTGTGTTGGCAGATAGCCACACCCAGTAATGGGATCAGGAATGTTGTTATCTTTAAGATAGCAAAGGGGGCCTGAGCTTAACCTCTGTGACTGCCGTGTAATGGGCCCTTTAGGGCACCAAGTGGGGTAAGCATCAGGAGTCCGGCTACCCAAGGTCTCAGGAAGAAGGGGATTGGAGTAGAGACAGCTGCTTTGATATCAGCCCTGTTGTCTTTCCCCCAAATGGTAAAGTAGAGATGATGGACCCAAAGCAATGGAGGAGGGGCGCCTAGTTCAAGGATTCTTGACTCGTGGGCCAGGCATAGAATTCAGGGAGACCTAAGTTTGGTTGAAACATGTTAACACCTTTATTTCTTCAGAATCCTAACTAAATCTTGAGTTTCTTTGATAATGAATGTGGTCACCTGTGGCTTTGTCACCAAGAGGAGTCACTGACATTTTCTGTCAGGAGAGCAGAAACACACTGTAAAGTTCTCGCCACAGCTTTGAAAGCCCACTGCTCCATGTGCTTAGGGTGTTCACAGGGGAAGAGGGGCATACGCTTATTTTTATTAGCACATTTTAAGCAGCCCATTTGATGGTCACCAGTGACCTCTGTAACCCTGCATCCTGCATTCGTCTGTTTAAGAATCTCCACCCATGGCTTCATAGACCAAATAACCTCTGGTACTAGGAAAATTTAGACTGTTTCTATGCTGTATATGTCAGTGAGATTTGCTTGCTGGGAGACTCAAAAGCCACTTTGCCTGAAAGAGTTCTTATAATGGCCTCCACTCCTGGACTCTTAGACATCACATGATACATGAATACATCTGTCAAGATGGCTGTAACTCTAGCTTTTGAGAGGTTATCTCAGTCAGGGTTTCTATAATATTATATGGTTAGGCACCATGACCATAAACAACTTGAGGAGAAAAGATTTATTTTATCTTACATTTCTGTCACAGTCCATTGATGAGGAAAGTTAGGGCAGGAACCCTAACAGGGCAGAACCTGGAGTCAGGAGCTGATGCAGAGGCAATGTGGGGTGCTTCATACTGGCTTGCTCCTCATGGTTTGCTCAGCCTGCTTTCTTATAGCACCTAGGACCACCAGCCTGGGAGTAACCCCACCTACAATGGGCTGGGCCCTCCCCTGGCCTACCTAAATCACTAATTTTGGAAAGCACTCCAGGCTCACCCACAGGTCAATCTGGTGGGGAATGTCTTAGTCACTGTCCTATTGCTGTGAGGACACAGTAAGACCATGGCAACTCTTATAAAAGAAAACATTTAATTGGGGCTGGCTTACAGTTTCAGAGGTTAATTCGTTGTCATCGTGGTAAGCGTGGTGGCCTCAGGAGGAGTAGCTGAGAGTTCTACATCCTGATCCTTGGGCAGAGGGAGTGAGAGATAGAGATAGAGGGAGGGAGAGACTGGGTGTGGACTTTTAAAACCTCAAGCCCCTCCCCATGTTACATCCCCTCCAACAAGAGCACACCTCCTAATCCTTCTAATCCTTTCAAACAGTTCCACTCCCTGGTGACTAAGCATTCAAGTATATGAGCCCATGGGGCCATTCTCACTCAAACCACAGGGAACCATTTTCTCAATTGGGGTTCCTTCTTCCTAAATGACTTAAGCAGTATCAAGTTGACATAAAACTAGACAGCACAGAGGTTGAGGAAGAACTATTGTTCTAACTTCAAGGCCAGCCTTGGTTACATAGTGAGAGCCTGTCTCAAACAAGAAACATTAAAACAAGCCAACAAACAACACAAATGTATCTAAAAACCAAATCAAACAGCAAAAGCAAAAGAATTTTCAGCAAGCTTCTGCTGTGCACTGGGCACCACACTGGCCATGGTAGGACCATTCCCCTCAGTGGTGAGGACAGATGCCTAGTGCTTGTATTGCATCATTACAGAATAATGTTATAATTCTGCTAAAACACTGAGATTTCAAGAGTCCTTATTATCTCATTGAATCCTTAATCCCTTGGATGCATAGGCTATAATTATTGGACCCATTTTAAAGATCAGAAGCTAGAGGCTCACCAGGCCTGAGTCCCCAGCCATGTGTCACCTCTTCCCATGAGATACATTAGATACACCTTTTCCCACAACAATCTCCTCAGACCTTGTTCCAGAAGCATCTCTATTTCCACAGACATAAACTATGGTTTGGGCTCAGATTACTTCTTTCCCTAACTTAACCCTCTCCTTGATTTGTGAGCTGCTGTTGGTGACTGTGCAAATGTCTCTTTTGATTGTCCAGACTGGGCCCATTCACTTCTACACATTCCGCAGCGCTGGCAGGCTGTGTTCCTTGCCTCAGCACCCCCACAGTTACACAGGCACACATACATACATGCACACATACACACAAATATACACACACACAGCACACGCATGTGTGCACACAATACACACATGTGCACACACAGAGCACATACATACACAGCACACACAGTGCATGCGCGCACACACAACCATCATCTTCCAGCACTAAACTGCCTTTGACATCTCATTTCCTTCACTTTTTTTTTCACCAGAAATGTCATTTAAACTTGAGAAGACAAAAGACACACAGATTTGTGGTCTCTCCCAGGCCCACTCCCTTTCTGATGCCAGCAGCCTGGTCCACCGGCCATTCAGTGCACAGTTATTGGTCCAGGGCTAACCTGAGTACAAGTACCACTGGCCTTGTGTGACTATCTGCATTTGAGTTCCGTAACAACAGCATGTTTGTTCCTGGGGACACTGGCCACATTCTAAGACCTCATTTGCCACTCATGGGCAGCTACTGTGTTCGACCCACAGAAGCAACAACTTTCATATCTCAGAAAGTCCCATCAGGCAACTCCAGGAGACTTAAATGTAAGATGTGAGAGTCTTAACAAGACAGATAAAACACTGGCTGTCCCAGAACTCAGGAGGTTGGGGTCAGAGGGAGAGAGTCTAGGGCCAGCCTGGGTCTCAAAAAGAAAAACAAGAGAGAGGAGAGGGGAGGGGAGGGGAGGGAAGGGGAAGGAGGGGAGGGGAGGGGAAGTGAGGAGAGGGGAGGGGAGGGGAGGGAAGAGAATTTTGACAAGTCCCCTGTATTTCCGTGGCACCCCGTGCTGGGCACTGTGGGGGGAATCATACATATTAGGCTGCTGCCTTCCAGGAATTCACTGTTTAATTAGGAAGAAAGCCAAAGTTAAAAGAGCACAGGAAGCCTCTGCACAATGCAGCCATCTTGCTTCTTATTCCAAGCCTGAGGCTGGTAGCCATGGCCTCCCTCTTCCCTACCATGAGGGTACCATGCCCGTACCAGACAGAGGTGCACAGGGAGGCACAGACCAGACATCATGCTATGAGTCTGTAGCTCCACCAAAGAGCTAGGGAAGTAACACAGCTGCAAGCAGAGAGCAGAGCATTCCCCCAGTCCATCCTGGAGTCAGAGCAAGGAACACAGCCTGCCAGCTCTGCAGAATGTGTAGAAGTGAATGGGCCCAGTCTGGACAATCAAAAGAGACATTTGCACAGTCACGGTCAGAAGGAGCCATGTTCCACTCTGCTGTGAGGATGTATGCACTTGCCCTGGGAAGCTGCAAATGTGATTTTTTTAAAAATAGGATTTTCAACATTGGCTCAGGTTTATTTAAAATACTTCAAGCCAAACAAAACACATATTCAGGCCAGAACTGACCTGTGGGTCTGGTTCACAAACGTTGTCCAGTCCTGTAAGTTCTTACCACCTGCTGGAGGCTGGGGTGGATGTTAGAGACAGGAGGGGCTAGATTATCTCCTGTTATCAAGAGTTCCTTCAGGGAGGGGAGATTTGTGATGGGAAGATGAAGTCAGGCCCCCTCCATCTCTGTGTCTGGGCCTCTGAGCAGTCAGAGAAGGAATATTTGGAAGGGTGGGGAGCAGCAGCCAGAAAGCAAAATGTCTTTACTATTTCAGTGGCAATTCTCACTCTGCTCCACCCCAGCCCCAGCCCCAGGCATTTGAGAGCAAAATGTGTGGCAGAGGAAATTTCTAACAAATGACAGGTCTCCAACATTCCATCTAGCCTGTGGTATCCCTACACTGGTACTCTTGAGATCTGGGACAAATGGTACTACAGTTAAGTCTGTGGGGAGGAGGCTTCTAGGGCCAATGGGTCATTGAGGCCCGCTGTACACTCAGGCGGAGGCTGGAGCCTGGCCTCCAGCAGACTCCCTCCTCTCATGAGCAGGCAGAGGGCTCACATTCCACCAGCGAGGGCGTTGCTGCCATGAGGTTCCTGTGACTGCTGTAGAATCTCCATCATGGTCAAAGTAACAAGACCAACAACAACAGCTGGGGCTCTAGCTGGTTAATTTAGATCTCCTATCCAAACAATAGCCAGGCTCGACCCCTCTAAGATCAGACCAGATCTGGCAATTGGGAGCATTCAGGGTGAGATAACCACAGGTAGATTCGTTTATTTCTGAGATGACTTTCTTGGCTGCTGAAGTAAATGTTGGTGATTCTTAGGATTCTCCCAGGAGAAGGTCAACCTCATCTGGTTCCATAGTGGTGTCTCTAGTGAAAGTAGGCTATATGACGGCTAGGGACGGCGTCTTGTGAAGTCACAGGAAGGGACTGTGAAGTCACAGGAAGGGACTGTGTGAAGCCACAGGAAGGAACTGTGTGAAGTCCCAGGAAGGGACTGTGTGAAGTCACAGGAAGGGACTGTGAAGTGACAGGAAGGGACTTGAAGTCACAGGAAGGGACTTGAAGTCACAGGCAGGGACTGTGTGAAGTCACAGGAAGGGACTGTGAAGTGACAGGAAGGGACTTGAAGTCACAGGAAGGGACTTGAAGTCACAGGCAGGGACTGTGTGAAGTCACAGGAAGGGACTGTGAAGTCACAGGAAGGGACTGGGAAGTCACAGGCAGGAACTGTGTGAAGTCACAGGAAGGGACTGTGAAGTCACAGGAAGGGACTGTGAAGTCACAGGAAGGGACTGTGAAGTCACAGGAAGGAACTGTGTGAAGTCACAGGAAGGGACTGTGAAGTCACAGGAAGGGACTGTGTGAAGTCACAGGAAGGAACTGTGAAGTCACAGGAAGGGACAGTGAAGTCACAGGAAGAGACTGGGAAGTCACAGGAAGGGACAGTGAAGTCATAGGAAGAGACTGTGTGAAGTCCCAGGAAGGGACTGTGAAGTCACAGGAAGCTTGGAGCCAGGGCCAAGAACAGCAGGAAGGAGCAGCTACAGGCTTGCATGGAGGCTAAGGAGGAGAGCTGTGTGGATTCCTGAGGTCTTGAATGTGGAGCTGCGTCTGAAACCGGAAGTGTCGCTCCTGCCTGGTTCTTTTGCTTTTGTTTGCCTTTTTGTTTGAGTACATAGATAATTAGGAAGTGGCTTTTGATGGTGCCTCTCAAATGTGCCCAGGCAGGGAGGAGTCAGATCCTCAGATTTCTAACTTGATATTGTTAGATTTCTGATTATAGAAATTAAGGAAACACACAGACAAGAGACACAGCAGTTTTTGTTTTGAATGAATATATAGCTCAAAACATTTTCATTTCCTCTCAGTGAATTTTGCCTTTATGCCCAGGCGTGGCCACACACCTCTGGTTTCTTTTGCATCTCCTGTTGCTGATGAACTGGCCAGTCCTAAACTATTAAGTCTCCATTCAGAGCCAGGGCATTCCTGAAACCCAACATAATCTCCAAGCTGGGGTGCCTTCCCAGGGTATAACATCAGCTCAGCCGCTAGCCTCGTTGTGCCTGGTATTGTCCTGGATGGCTGTGTGGGCCTCCCTCTCCTCCCCTGTGAATAATAACTGCACCAGCCTCTGGCTCATAGCTCCAGCAGGAGGACCAACGACTTAATATAAGAGTATCCCAAACAGCCCCAGGCACACAGGGAACAGCAAGTGAACGTTCACTTTCCATTCCTTGGCTTTCTTCCCTTAAATGGCTGAGCCAGAAACTACAGGGGTGAAAGCCCTTTCCTGCCTTGGAGTTGTTGATGTGGAGAGAAAACCATTATCCTCCCAGGGGCTAAGCACCGGAGCCTGGTCCGCTGGTGGTTTTGGAGACAGACAGCCTGGCACTCAGCCTGCAATAGAAGGGACAACTCAGCCTTCTGATGCCCACAGATCTGATCGGGAGACGGTCTCTGTGTGCCTGGTAGCTCTGTGGCTGGGCCCATCGCCTTTGTTTCAGAGGCTAATGCCCAAACTGTATTCCTTGTTCTTAGAAAAACAGGGGTGTCAGGGTCCCCCAGTCACAGAAACATGTGATGATGGTGACATGTGGCTTTAATCTGTCTCTGAAAGTCAGTTCCCAGCCAGATTTTCCTCATGACAGTTATTTAACTAAACCCGAGGAAAATGACACAGGATCTCAACACTCCAATCTCTGCCAGCCCCAGTCTCAGTAGTGATGACTCAGGGGTTGGCACGAGAGGGTGCAGGGGTCAGAAAGGGATGAAGGTCAGAGAACAAGCCTTGGCATCTTTAGAAATGAGCCGGCATCAGAGCCAGAGCAGTCATCTACTAACCACACACAAACTCCACAGAAGACTCATAACACTGCCACTGGACACACACGCGCACACACACACACTCAGCACAGGACTTTCATAGACACATTAACACTTGACTCATACACACATACATGCACACACGTTCTTTATCACAGGACACACACACACACACACACACACACACAGGACTTACACACTTAAGGCACGCTATACACACTCACTGTTACATGACACTCACATACAGGCACAAGCACACACATTCAAAATAAATAAAACATATTAAGAATTAAGAAACTAAAACAAAAGACCTAGCTATGAGGGCACCCCATCCTCCTCCGGGGACTGCGTCTCCATTTTGGCCCTTCTCTACTCCTTCCCTCTGGCTCACTTTCCCACATGCTGATACTGAGACTCTCCCTCCTGTCTCCCTCTCATCTTCAGACAGAACCTCTGCTGAGGCTCCAGCCAGGTGGCCTCCTCAATGCCCACATTTGAGGTTTTAGAATAAAAAAAGCCTTTCATGCCCCTACCTTGGAAATCCCCACTTTTTATTCTGATCTTACAATGTACCCAGACCTGAGGGGGTGGTTTTCAGATCCTAGAAAGAGAAGAAGGTGTCTGGAAAATGGGGGCATGTGCTAGTCACCTTTCTCCTCTCAAGAAGCAACTTGGGGGCTGTTTGACTCACGGTTTGAGAAGGGCGGCAGTCCACCACGGCAGAGCTTCTTTCTCTGCCATCAGGAGCAGCTGGCCATATGGCGTCCACAGAGAGGAAGTTGAGAGAGGACAGGAAGTAGGGGTCAAGGCTCAAGCCCACCTACCCCAGTGACCCTCTTCCTTTACCAAGACTTCCTAAAGGTGCCACAGCTTTCTGAAGCAGCCAACTGCTGAGGACCAAGTGTTCAAACACAAGTGTGGTGCCAAGTGCTACAACAGGAGAAAGCGGTTACCCCAACACTCATGGGAAGGGAGCAACGGGGACCCCAACACTCATAGCAGGGGGACCCCAATGCTCATGGGAAGGGTGCAACAGGGACCCCAACACTCATGGGAAGAGCACAGTGAGACTCTAACACTCATGGGAAGGGCTCAGTGGGGACCCCAACATTCACGGGAGATGAGAGCAGGCCCATTACATAATTCGATTCATTTAGTCCTCTTGTGGCCCCTCTGGATGAACAGTAATCCCCTGTTTATCTTCTGAGTCACAGAGACAGAGGTGTGTGGCTTCCATATTGTTCATAGCTTTGGAAGCTCAGACCCGGGCCGGGATGCCCAGACTGTGAGTTTTCTGCAGCTCAGGGAGGATGTAGCTATTGGCCCATGGCATCTTCCTCAGGAACTGAAAGGTATCCTGGTGAAGGGGAGGGAGGAGAGAGGAGAGAGGAGAGCGGTTGAAAAGCTCTTTCTGCCGCAGCTCTCTCAGGCAGACGATGCAGGCACTTGGATATTGAGATTAGGCAGGAGAGCGGTTCTGGCAGGCAGGAGAGGTCAGCTCGGGTTCTACATAGACTCCAGACATTCTACATTATGATCCTTCCCTGGTACACTTTGTTATTTAGCTGCATATTTGTCTTTAGAGATTTTTTTTTTCAGTTTGATCAAAGCCGCTCTTCTTTTCCCAAAGCTTCCTGTGTGCGGCCCCGCAGCGGGCATCTGCTCGTGTGTGCGGCCCCGCAGAGGGCATCTGCTCATGGTCATTCTGAGCCTCCTTCTCTCTGCACTTTTGCCAACTCCCCTCTCCCCCAGGTTTCCTGGAGCCAAGTAAGGCTGACAGCAGGATCCACCCCATCCTTCCTGGCCCATCTCAGAAGGAGATTTATTTTTCCTGGGAGTATCCAGCCTTTTGAGAACACAGTTTATGAATTCAACTTCAAAACACATCTTTTTTTCTTTTCATTTTAGAAGAAGAAAAATTCAAACAAACGTTCCCACGGACACTTTTGCTGTCGGTGTTACCTGAGTGTTTCTGTCCCTGCCAGCTCATTGGGCCTGATTTTCCTGCTCTTAACTTTAAAATAAGATTTATATAATTCCAACTTGTCTAGTTGTTCTGGTGGCTAAAGGAGTTGACATACTGTGGAAAAGGAGAGTGAGAGGTGGGGCCCTAAGTCCTTTCTTGGTGTCATTTGTAGAAACTATCAGGTGTTTCTACAGAGATGTGCACACTGAGAGTTCGGCACAACATGGTGTGCTATACCTCAGATTAGGGCCATGGCTGCCTGCAGGAGAAGGGGCGTTTCCCCTCCCCTCCAATTTTTTTACTTTTTATTTTTTAACATTCTCCCTCCCTCCCCGTGTGTGTGTGTGTGTGTGTGTGTGTGTGTGTGTGTCTGTCTGTCTGTCTGTCTGTCTGTCTGTCTGTCTCTATGTGAGAATGAGGTCTCTCTCTCTCTCTCCCTCCCCCCTCCTCTCTCTCTCTCTCTCTCTCTCTCTCTCTCTCTCTCTCTCTCTCTCTCTCTCTCTCTCTCTCTCTCTCTAGAAGCTGGAAGAGGTGACCTGATCTCATGCTACTGGAATTATAAGCAGCTATTAGCTGCCCAGTGTGGGTGCTGGGAACTGAATTCAGATCTCCTGGAAGAGCAGGATGTGCTTCAGTGGCTGGGCCCCTTGCCCTGATTTTCTTAGCCTGACTTGGACTTCTTTCTATGAATACTTTATTTGTATTTGAAATGGTAATAAAGACCACAGAATTGAAAGGAATGGGGTCAGCATGCGATGGTGGGTGGAGACGTGCAGATGTGGAGGAGTCTATTGTGGGGCGTGGTGGTCCCAGTTGTGTGGTGGCGTAGCCAGAGAGGTCAGGTGTGTCTATAAGCGTCAGTGAAGGCTAGCTAAGAAGCAAGCCAAGCTCTGAAGCAGGGGTGGGTGCAGCCGGCTGGGCTGTCATGTTCCCTCATGTCCCTCTGTGGGCGGCAGCGAGGTGTCCTGCTGTTGCTTTCTGTCCCCCATGCTCTGCGCACTGCCATTGCTGTTCTGTGGTTTGGAGCTGATGACTGTCCCGGGTCTCACACTATCATCTTTTCTACACTCTCTCAGGCATCTTGGCTCTGGAGAAGGCTTCGTGGCAAGAAGCGGTCAGTGATGGCATTCTGCCTCTTGATGATTCTGTCTGCAGTGGCTGTTACTCAATTTCCTCCAGAACATCCAGCTTCCACCCCAGGACTTAGTCCAATGGAGCCTCGGGGGGAAATTGGTGTGTCTGACCCCAGAATTCAGCGGACTTTGAACTCAAGCCGGAGGCAGCCAGCGAGGAACCTGGGCCTCTGGACAGCCCAGGCTTTGCCCAGAAATTTCATCTTGGTCTGTGCCAAGAAGCAAAGCCACAGAAGGCAAGTGGACAGACGCAGACACCCCCTGAGGGTCAGGAGAGATGTTACTGTGACTGGAGATCTGACACTCAGCGCCCAGCATCGTGAGCTTCTACTAGGGGAGGAGGTCAGAGATGCAGGAGGTGCAGCTCTGGACCAGCCCAGGCATGATGGTTTAGTCCAAGAGACACAGAGCAAGACAGTCACCATGGTTACCCCCCACACAGAGAGCAGCCAGACTTCTTCCCAGGCATGGAGAGGTACTGCTTCAGGGAGCTTTAGGCCACAGCCAGCAGATGGTGGAGATCCTTTGCCAGGAGCCAAGAACAGAGTCTTGACTGGTGAAAAGGCTGGGGGTGTCACCTCAGGGTCAGGGGTTCCATGGTGGCCTGGCTCTGCTGAGGACCTGCAAAAGTCCCCGTGGTGTGGTACTGAGAGCCCTGGGCTGGCCAGTACTGCAGCATGGGGGCAGGTTCCACCATGGTTCACAGAACATGATGTACAGACTCTCTGGTTACTGGCCCATGGGGAAGTGGTGGGCAAAGCCAGGGTCCCTGCCCATGGGCAGGTGCTGCAGGTTGGCCTATCTGCTGGGGATGCCCTCCAGGGCATATCTCCTCTCAGGCTCAGCCAGCTCTGCTCCCAGGGTCTCTGTGGCCTGATTAAGAGGCCCAGGGACCTGCATGAAGTCCTCTCCTTCCACGTGGACCGTGTGCTGGGACTCCAACGGAGCCTGCCTGCCGTAGCCCGGAGCTTCCACAGTCCGCTTCTGCCCTACCGTTACACAGATGGCAGTGTGAGGCCGGTCATCTGGTGGACACCAGATGTGCAGCACCTAAGAGACCCAAATGAGGACCAGAACTCTCTGGCCTTGGGCTGGCTGCAGTACCAGGCCTTGCTGGCCGGAGGCTTCAACTGGCCAGGCCAGACCCCACGCCCAGATATCCGCCATGCCGAGTGGGCACGTTTGGCTCTCTTTGACTTTCTGCTTCAGGTAGGTATGGTTGGGCAGTGGGTTGGAGTTAGGGGTTTCCAGGTGAAGACCAGGATGCCCAGGCCGGGATGCCCACTCCCCACAGGGCTAGCCTTTGACCAAACAACTTTTCTTATAATTTTCCTGCCTGTTTATCCTGTGGTACCCTAGAGCAGGGCTTCTTAGACATTTTCCACTCAGGGACAGGATATGTGACTCAATGGTTAAGGACATTGGCTACTCTTACTGAGCACCAGGACCTGATTCCCAGGACCGTTATGGAGGCTCACAGCCATTTGTAACTCTAGTCTCAGGGGATCTGACGCCATCTTCTGGCCTCTTCAGGCACCAGACATGCCCACAGTACACAGAGAGACATGCAGGCAAAACATCCAAACAACAACAAAAAAACCCCAACCATTACAAACAAAACAAAATAAAACACCCTCCATTTGTGACCCCATTTTATCCAAGAATTTTATATGTGATCCTGGGTAAGTGGGAGTGTAAAATAGGTATATAAATAAAGCATTTAACGATAATAAATTACAAAGAAATTTACTTTAAACCATTCTAAGGTATACTTAAAATCTTGTCATTTATTTAAGATGAAAGCAAATGTGTATATTAATGAGAGGTATATGCTTATTTATTTTTAAAGGAAGAGTTAGATGTTGGCTTAAATCTTGATTAGGGTTAGGGGATTTTCAGCACCTCATTTTTCATTGCTGATTGATACTTTGATTCTGAGAATACAACTTTGATAAATAAGCAGCATAAAAAGGCAGAAGTGAGGTCTGGAAAGAGAGGGCTCAGTCACCAAGTGTGGGGTCTGGGGGGAGAGGGCTCAGTCACCAAGTGTGGAGGCTGGGGGGAGAGGGCTCAGTCACCAAGTGTGGGGTCTGGGGGGAGAGGGCTCAGTCACCAAGTGTGGGGTCTGGGGGGAGAGGGCTCAGTCACCAAGTGTGGGGTCTGGGCAGAGAGGGCTCAGTCACCAGAGAGTGCACTTGCCATGCAAGTGTGAGAACTGAGATTGGATTCCCAGCCAAGCAGTGCATGCCTGTTGTCTCAGCCTGTGTGGGACCAGGCAGCCAGGGGAATCAGTGAGCTCCAGGTTCAGTGGGAGTCCAGGTCTCAAACTGTAACTGAGGAGGACATTCAAAGTTGGCTCCTGGCCTCCATACCTGTGTGCATGCCCACCTTCATGGCAAATGAGAAACCCTCACATAAACATGTACACACATATGAACATACACATGTACACACACACACGCACACACACATGCACACACATGCATGCACGCACACACATGTACACACACATACATGCATGCACACACACATGAACACACACACACGCATGCATGCACGCACATATGAACACACACATACACATATGCACAATAAATTAAAATTCTATTTTAATCTCATTACAAAATCAGGATCCCTCACCCAAATCCCATTGTTAAAATACCAATTCGCCACTGTTTACAGTTTCTGATGTATTTATTTTATTTTATGCATATGAGTGTTTTTCCTGCGTGAATGTATGCTTACCACAAGCATGCCTGGTGACCTTGGAGGCCAGAAGAGGGAGAGCATCAAATCCCTGGGAACTGTAGTCACATGATTGTGTGCTACCATGTTGGTGCTGGGAGTCAAGTTCAGGACTCTGCAAGGTCAACAAGTGACCTTAACCACTGGGCCATCTCTCCAGTCTCATGACTGTTTATAATTTTGTATCTTTGCACCCATATGGAGACAATAGGGCTGCATAATTTAAATAAGAGACCAAAGAGAGAAGAGAGAAGGGAAAGGTCAGGAAGAAGGAAGGAACCAGTGAAGGGTGCCTGTCGGTCTGGGCACTGAGCAGTCACTGTGGCCAATGAGCTTCTTGCTTCTCTGCCTGGCAAGAGAAAAGCCCAAAGTTGCCTACTGGAGTGGGTGAGGTGGGATCCCTGGTGGAGCTGAGTATCACAGTGAGGGTCTCACTGGAGGTGTGGGCACCAGCTGTCTGGTTGTCCTGTCGAGCACAAGTGTGGCTGTTCTGTGTGACACAGCTTGTAGACAGGGGGCTTGAAGCAGCTGGTCATTCACACTCACAGCCGAGAAGCAGAGAGCAAGGAGTGCTTTGTAGTGGCTGGCTCACTTTCTCTATTTTATACATTCTAGAAGCCCCATAACTATGAAAATGGCACTTCCCCACTATGATGGACAGTCCCCTGAATCATGAGCCAGAGTAAACCCTTTGTCCCTTAAGTCGCTTTGGTTGGGGTGTCTTATCACCACAGTGGGAAAGGAAACCAAGGCATGCCCCATGTGCTGGAGGGGCTGAAGTATCTCGGGGTTAGATAAAGAATTAACTTGGATTTTTGTCCTAATGTCTGTCTCTGGGCCCTGCCTATGTCAGATGGTGTATTAGTTAGGGCTCTCTAGAGTCACAGAACTTATGGGTAGTCTCTATATAGTGAGGGAAATTGTTGACGACTTACAGTCTGTAGTCCAACTCCCCAACAATGGTCAGCAGCAGCTGTGAATGAAAGTCCGAGGATCTAGCAGTCGCTCAGTCCCACAAGGCTCACAGACGGAGAAGAGTGAATCTTCCTCCTTCCAATGTCCTTATAGGTCTCCAGCAGAAGGTGTGGCCCAGATTAAAGGTGTGCACCACCACACCTGAAACTTGTGTCTTCTAGACGCAAGATCTAGATCACAGGTGAGCCTTCTAATTCTGGATCGTAGTTCACTCCAGATATAGGCAAGTTGACAGTCGGAAATAGCCACTACAGATGGTATCCCAGCCTGAATGAATGGCTCTGACCTGCCAGGCCATTTGTGGATGGACTCAACACTTGGTGAGGGTATATACTTGATACCATCATAGGTGCCATGCTCAACACGATTCGGGAACAGACCCAGCCCCTCTCCATGGCAACCTTGCTGGTGGGATGCCATGTTCATTCAGATTCTAACCTTGAGCCTGCTGGGGAGACAGATCAGTGCAAGCATTTAGTAATCCACGTGTGGCTGTGTGTGCCTGGGGTCTAATCCGAGAGAGGGTGCTGGGTGGGGGAAGGTGGATGAGGAACACATCTGAGGTTGGCTTCCAGCTTCTATATGCACATGCATCAATACATACAAACACACATATGAACACACACACACACACACACACACACTAGTTATTAGTGAAAAATAAAACTGAGCCGTTGAGGTCCATAGGAATTAAGTTCCTAGTTTAAGGATACAGCCAGGTGACTGAGAGCCTGGCTGGCCTCACTCCAGAGCTCTCTTCCCTTCACACAGAGTCACTATTGAGCTGTCCAGGAGTGGGGGCAAAAGGGAATATTTTCAGGAAACTGTGAAGCCTTGAGGCCCAGGCAGCAGCCCCGTGCAAAGCCCGACTGCAGCGAGATGCTCACAATAGCTTTCTGCTCTGCACAGAGCCCCTCTGTTCACCTCTCGGGCTCTAGCATGGGACCTCTCCTCAGCTGCCTAATTTTGCTGTGGGGACAGAAGTCTCTGCAGCCAAGGCACACACAGGTCAGCTGTGTGGTCAGACACCACCGGGCTGGGATCATGCCTACCTTTCCCTAGTTTGCTGGACAGCAGTCAAGAAAAGCAGCTGTTTGACTGACAGCACCTTCCTAGAAACGCCGGGAGGCTGCAGGATGTGCATTTCTGCACGAGAAGCAGAGGTGCTTTGTGAGCCACGGCTGACCACAAACCCCAGATGCAGCTCACTTAGAATGGTCTGCTATCAGCCTCCCTCAGGCTCCTGTTAGCAACCCTCACAACCTGGGGGGCCCAGAAGCCAGGAAGAAAGTGCTGGGGTCTGACACCTTCCCGTATTCCCCTGCTCAAGGGTGTTCTCTAACTCGTTTTCTAGGGAGTCTTTCTTTCACTCCAGAGAGGGGAAGAGGGGAGAGACAGTTCCACCGAAATCCCCCAAACCTGAGTTTATTGGGGTTGCCCACAGGAACATGGGTGAGGGGTTACCAGAACTTAGACAGCTCCTCACCCTCCACAACCGTTAACTGCTTATAGATATGGGGTTGGGGCTCTTAGCCTTGTGTTCCCTACCCTGCCTCAGGGGACTGTTAGAGACCCACCTTGTGGGGACTCCTGTGGGTAATCACAGCTACTCTTATCTCAAGCTATCAATGACCATGTGACACCAGGGGGACAGCTCCACACTCCTGGTCTCCCTCCTTGTAACACCCGGGGGGACAGCTGCATCCTGCAGTCTGCCCCTCAGGCACAAGTCACTGTCTGAATTGTGTAGAAGTCAGGTGATCTGTGAGTTGTCATTTGAAGGAGGCTCATGGCCCCCAAAACTAGCACCCAGAAGGCCTCAGCTGTCAGGACTCTGGTCTGAGCACTGTCTCTTCTTGGGGCCAACACAATGGCTCCCATAGTGTCTTTTGCCTCTGTCATAGCCTGCCTACCCCTGCTTTCTCACTGAGACCTGGTGCTTTCATCTCAGTCCTCAGCAGCAGAGTCTGACACCAGGATCCAGCAAGACTGATCTACCTGTAGGAGAGAAGGCAGCCAACCAAGGGAGTGTGGGACCCAGCCCCACAGTGGCACTTTCAGGAGTGGTGGGAGATGCCTGGTTCCAGGCTAGTCTGGGAAGGGTGAGTAGGCCAGGGTGCGTGTACTCTCCTCCCCCCAGGTGTAATTGTCAGTACTTTTGTGTAAACTTTTTGCTGTGTAGAAATCTCACTTTGCTCTGTGAAAATGACCAAGCTTTGCTTTGGGACTTGTGTGATTTTTTTTTTCAAAAGGCCACCCCTTGCTAAGGTTATTTAAAAAGTTCTCTTCTGTTTATCTTGGGTCCATCTGGAAGTATTTTGAGTCTAAATGTCCCAAGTGCCATTTGTTGGAGACACATTTCCTCCATTTGAAATGCTACCTTTCCCAGATATCCAACTTCTTTACGTATGTGGCACTATTTCTAGAGCGTTCTATTCCAGATACCGGACTTGCCATGTTTTCATTACAAGGGTGTGTGTGTGTGTGTGTGTGTGTGTGTGTGTGTGTGTGTGTGTGTGTGTCTAACTGCTCATTTTCAGAGTTTGCCGGGATAGTATTTTCATGTGACTTGACAGTTACTGTTTTGCTTCTGTTCTTTCAACCCCAAGGACTTTGTTGGAATTATATTAAATTTTGTGGACTGATGGCAAAGTTGCACCCTAAAATATACCACTCACTGGGCATGGTGGTGCATGCCTTTAATCCCAGCACTCAGGAGGTAGAGGCAGGAGGTTATCTGTGAGTTCTGGGCCAGCGTGGTCTACATAGTAAGTTCCAGGACAGCAGGTTACACAGAAAGACCCTGACTCAAAACCAAACCAAACCAGCCAACCGAACAAGCCTGCTTCATACTTCCAGGAACAGGCCCTAGTGCTCCATCTGTCCATGTTTTTGAGAAGCACCTGCGTTTTCTTCAGTGGGTCTGTCCTGGCTAGTTTTATATCAATGTGACACAAGCTAGAGTCATCTGAAAGGAGGGGACTCAATTGAGAAACTGCCTCCATAAGATCTACTTGTCAAACTTTTTTTTTTTTTTTGATTAGTGGTTGATGGGGGAGGGCCCAGGCCACTGTGGGTGGTGCTAGCCCTGGGCTGTGGTGATCCTGGGTTCTATGAGAAAGAAGGCTGAGCAAGCCAGGAAGCAGCACTCCTCCATGGCCTCTGCATAAGCTCCTGCCTCCAGGTTCCTGCCCTGACTTCCCTCAGTGGTGGATTGTTAGTTACAAGTGTAAGACAGATACACCCGTTCCCCCCATGTTTCATCACAGTGATAGTGACCCTAAGACTGGGTCTTCCTTCATTTTTGTCATTAGTTGATCCTGGACATTTCATCTCTCTGTGGCCATCAAAGACAGGAACTTTCCTTCCGGCATCCGTCCACGGAGGCTGCTCATTGGCTGTAGAAGGGCTGTGATCTCTACAGGGGATGGACGTCTTGTTACTCTTCTGTACTAACGACATGTTAGCCTGGCCTGTACGCACATGGGCAGGTGAACAGGGCGTGTTGAAGTCAGAGGTTGACAACTTGAGTTGCATTCCTCAGGTGCCTGTTGAACTGATGGGCCTGGAACCAGCCGCGTAGGCTTCCCAGCAGGTGGTTGGCCCTGGAGATCCATTGTCTTCCCTTCCACAGCACTACAGACAGAAGCACACACCAGCATGCCTAGCATATTTGTCAGCTTGTTTTAATATTTGTTTGTGTATGTGTGCATGTGTATGTGCCTATGTATACACATGGGTGTGTATGTGTCTGTGTATATGTACGTGTGTGTGTGTGTGTGTGTGTGTGTGTGTGTGTCCCTGATCCATGAGGAATTTACTCT